>LPNX010329976.1:92854-150274 GCA_001517045.1 Pseudotsuga menziesii
ATTCCGCTTAGTTATGTGCTAGGAATGGTAGGGTTTACACCTCTGCAAGGCACAGGAAATTTTCCATTTGTTTGAATGAGGGCTAAGTCTGTTTTTTTAAGCCCTCGACCGAGGTATGAACCTCGACCGAGGTATCTAAATACCTCGGTCGAGGTATTTAAATACCTCGACCGAGGGTTTGTAAAGCCCGCAATACCTCGGTCGAGGTATTTAAATACCTTGACCGAGGTATTTAAATACCTTGACCGAGGTATTTAAATACCTCGGTCAAGGGCTTAATAAAACCTCGGTCGAGATATTAAGACCTCGGTCGAGGGCTTAACAAGCCCTCTACCGAGGTGCGTTTTTTTGTTTTTGCCGAAATGCTCTTGCCAAAAAGTGTTACCCAGGTCCGTGGATTCACCCTACAACTTGTGAAATTTTCATCCAAATCAAAAACAGAGGTTTTCAAAGTGTCAGTGATATTCATATCCCTCATTGCATGCGTTAAATCCTTCATACTATCGAAATTAATCTTTTTTTGTGAACTCAATGAAAATAAATTTATTTGGGAGATAACATCTGGCTCCTACTCGGGGATGGGAACCTTTTTGTGAGGTCCCAAGAACCCCAGACCAAATTTCCTTTCCTAAAAAAGAATAATTGAAGCTATCTTCTAGTGTTCCATTGGGCATGGAGTCTTTTTTCGTTTATAATTGATCCCCTGCAATCTTCTTGTAGCCCGCTTTGCTTATTCACGAAAACAACTGAAAATGACCTAGATGCTCATATTAAGAGCTTATTTTCCTATCTACTCCTACTCCTAATTCTAATCACTAGATCCTTCTTATCATGTGACATCATGCTTCCAATGAAACCAGGTCAGAAGCTGATCTGCTGAACTCATCCTTGATCTTGACCCAGAAAATAAATGAAACCCCAACATACAACAATGTAGTTTTGAAGGGTGACAGAACGATCCATCATCTAACACAAATATTTTGATATCTACGTTGCTTATAAGTTCCAGATAGTCAGCAACAGGGTCATAAAAACCAACAAGAAATACCTTTTTATGTTGCTGATCTTTTCCTTCACTGATGTCAATGTTGAATGTGGACTGCTCAACCTTTGTCTAATAAAAATGCAAGCTCAACAGTTGATCTAAATCTTTCTGCTCCTCTTCACATAATCTGAATTCATCATGATGATAGGCTGGCTTATCACAGCTAACAATTTCCTCTTCCACAATAATATCTTTGTAGGATATACCAAAACTAAAAATATTTGTATTAGACTTTTGAGCAGAAGATTCGTAACAAGCATTTATCATAGCATTCACACCTTTTTTATCATCTCTCTGCTGAAAAGAGGAGCTAGATGAATTTTGTGTAAACAATAAGTCTTCACAAATTTTAACCTCTTCTTCCTCATCACCATGTTCGTCGAATATAGGAGTATCAAGATAAGATCCTAATGACAGAGATGAAGGCTATTGTATAGGAGTATCAGCAATAGAATTTTGAAACAGATATGGAAAAATGTTACCTAGTTCCTTGTCATGATTTGAAGCAACCTGTTCATAAGGAGAAGGAAAATCTTCCTGATGTTCTAGCTGGAGATTAGATATTCCCTGGAAATCTTGATCCTCTTGGTTACTGCAACTTTCCTTGATTTGCAAGTCTGGAAACTATGAACTAGCCTGACTGATTTCAATGATTATTTGACCAACAGAAAGATGATCATTTCCATGTGTAGTTAAAGAAATCAATTCCTCAAATTCACCACAATTAGATTTAATGATGGTAGGAAAACCTTCAACTCCTTTATAATTAATTTCTAGTTTATGTTTATGGGGAAGTACCTCATTTTGAAGATCATAAGAGAGATGAGGTAGCTCTTGAGGGATATATTCTTCTCTATTTACCCTTTCATCCTGAGAATGCAACTTATATTCTTCACAACAATTAGCGAATGCAAACTCATCTAAATAGTACCTTTTACAATGCTCAATGAATGCTCGGTGAAAATATTTCAATGATGAGATGCTGGAAGGAAGCAAAGAAAAATACCACCATCGAGCATCACCATATAATGAATACATGAACATCTTCATACGAATGTCTTCATGCTGCTGATATAATATATCCATGCATTTGTGAAATTTGAGGAGGTGTTCTACAGGATTATCTTCTTCCTCCTCCTTGAAGGTAGGTAAAAAGTCTCCCCATTTGGATATATCAGGTACTGGATGTGGGAAACCAAGAACGGAAGAGAAGTCAAGAGGTGCAAACCTCCGAGCCAAAAGAGCAGCAAAATACTTTTGACCTCTTAATATTGTGGAGTCCCCACTGAATTCGTCTTTCATGGAGTCACCAAAGATGAGATCTTTACAAGCAACCGTGCTTGAAGATGCCCAGACCCTAATTTTTTTTTTGTATCTAAAAATTCCTGGGAATTAAGAGTTTCAGCAGAAGAAATAATAGCAGAAATATTTCTTGAAATACCTGATGTAGCGTTTTGTGCAGCACTGCTGGTCTGTCTTAGTAAAGCCCTAGCTTTCCTCAAGATTTCTTCTGGATCTGAAACGGGTGTTGCTGGTGGCCCCTTTGGGTTTGCTCTGGTACTTGGTCTTCTTGAAGCCACCTTATATCAATGGAGTCACTAGATAGATGATTACAACCAAAATAATGTCCAAGCCTTATCTATCATCAAAGCATGGATCTATGTCGTCTCCTAGGGAAGCTGAGCTTCAATCTCCTCTCCCCGGCAACGGTGCCACTTTGTTATCACTCCAGGAAACTCCTCTAGGTTGTAGCTCGAGGATGCCTGGTAACTTAAATTGTTTTTAGGGTTTTTCTGAATTGGATCAAGCCGGATAACCTATATAACCTCTCTCTCTCAAGACATGCATGAGGCTCACTCAATCACAAGGCTTTTAGTTACAACTTGTTCAGTAGTTTGACAAAAAGGTGCAGGGATGGAGAACTCACCAGGCTGGCAGACTTACACACATAACACATGCATATAAATGGCTAAGTCTTGCTGAGGATGGTGTTTATAAATCAAATATCACTAAATAACCAATAGGATGACAGGTATCGACCTTTTAATAAATCTGAAAAATACCTAAATGCACATTCAGGCAATAAACACATTAAAGAAAGAGATGGTTGAACAAATCACAACAAAAGAGCTTATACTTAAAATAAACCAAATGAAACTCTTGATAATGGAACATGCTCATAAATCCCCGGAGTCGAACCATTATTAATAAAATAATCATGGGATTTATAGCCTCTTACAAAAATTACAGATCCTGAAAATCCGATCTGTTTACATAAAAAATAATTGAAAGTGATAGTCTTTTCTAGATTAGGGCTTCAAACCCTTGCTAACAATTTGTTTATTTACCATGAAGATCTAGTTCACTGGGTGATCTTTTAATGGCTGAAGTGGTCATTGATAATCACCACTGCTGGTTCCCTATGAAATTTGCCGCCAACAGCCAGTGTATCGGTGTTTAACTGAAGTGATTTTTCTCGTTTAATCCGCCTGAAACTTTTTATTTTGTTGCCGTAGTCGCCAATCAGAAGCCTTTTCTTCTATCACATCGGCACCCCAAATCTGAATATTGCCGCAATTTCGGTGCTCCAAGTCCCAATGTTTCCGTAGTTTACCGGCGTGGTCGCTGATCGAAAACTTTTCTTCTATCACACCGGTGCCCCAAGTCTCATCGTTGTCGCGGTGTCAGCTCCTTAGATCACCAGTATCGCGACGACTCCTTCATCGGTGATCGAAAGCTATTCCTTTAGCCTATCGGCGCTCCGAATCTCAACGCTGGCGCTCTCCATCATTAGCTTGTCGGCAATTGGGAGCGGTAATAACTAATGTATCGAAGCCTTTTATCTGAACATGGCTAGAGTTTCAGAGGTGAAACGAACCAAATAAAAATTTATATGCTTGATTGTCAGCGATTTTGGTTTATTGCAAATCGGAGGTTGGTAGAAGTTAAAATCGAAGCTTTTAGTCCCCTGTGCCACTGACACTGCGGAGATGCTTCATTGTAAACTCGTTGTTCAGTAGTCTATATGTCTTTCGATCGTCGATGGTCTTCTATTGTTGCGCTATTGGACTTAATCACGACTCACACATATGGATTGAGTAAACTGGAACTAGTCAATTTTACTAACTTTATAAAACTTAAGTCAAATTTGATCAAACTCATATAATGAGATTTAGGTCACAACTTATGGACCAACTTACTCGATCAAACTTGTTACTTGATTAAATATTTCGATCAGAAATATCTTAAAATTGGACTTATTGGATTTGATGGTCCTTTTTTGTTTGTTAAAATTTGGTGTTTTTTTATTTTGTAAAATCAAAATTTACCTTTATTTAAATCTGGATTTTGATGATAGAAATGGATTCACGCTCTCAAAAACTCTTGTAACACTCAAAATTCTAAAACTTAACAGCATTAACCTGAATTTTGAAAAATTCCAACCAGATTTTTCAAAAATGATTCTTGCGCTATCAGAATGATTCTTGCGCTAACTTGTGAAATTTTCATCCAAATAAAAAACAGAGGCTTTCAAACTGTCAGTGATATTCATATCCCTCATTGCATGCGTTAAATCCTTCATACTATCGAAATAATTTATTTTGTGTGAACTCAATGAAAATAAATTTATTTGGGAGATAACACAAGATATATAATAAATAGTTCTAGACTTGGAATACCTCCATGGTTCAAAATATAAATGATACCAAGACAATGTGTAGTACCTGATAGATTTGAGTAGGAATCAAACCAAGCCCAATTCCTTTGCTCTCCAAAATGTAAGCAAATTAAGATGTAAAAACTAAATTGAAGATAAACATGTGGAAGATCCACTATCGATAAAATGTCCTTTGCTTTTTGGATCTTATTTAATAGATATTTTTTGTCTATTTGAAAATTTCTATTGATCTACAACCACTTTTCAAAAATATAACAAGGAAAATTATTTTTGTGCATGCTATCTATTGTTTGATAGAGCTTGTAGCAAGAAAATATACTTTGCTTATTCAGAGAATATTTGTAATAAACCAACATGTTTGTAAGCTATAGTTTGTATATGTGTACAACATAGGTCAAAATCTCCAAATGATGCATCTTTTAAAGGGAAAGCTTAGAGCAACAAAAGGGTTTCATGAAGGATATCAACAAGTAGAACATGGCTTATATTATGTTGTTGCACTGTATCTTGTATTCAAAAAGTTTCATGTAATTGTGTTAAATTATGGAGGGGATATTATCTCTTGAACTTGATAACTAATGGAATAGTGAATCAATAATGCTTTTTCTAGCCAAGAAGCAATGCATAGTTCAAGTAATGGATTTGCAACACCTACCTAAACAAGCATCTAAAGCACCATTTCATGGTAGATTAGTTTCACAACATCATCGTCAGTGGATGGATAACCAAAGATAATGAAACCATATTGAAAAGTCAAGTAATCAAGAGACAACCATAGGAGTGTAAAAAACTCTAATGATGAGAAAGTTGCGAGCGTATGGGATGGCCTAATTTTCCACTGTATAGTTTTTGGTCAATATGAATCTATTGGAAATTAATTACAGGTTTTGGTCAATCTGAATCTATTGGAAAATTAATTACAGATTCGTTATAACTCTCACATTAGAAGCTTAGAGATTGAGAGGGAAAAACTAAATTTTGTTTGAGATTCCTTCCTCTCCATTTTTTGTTGATTTGAAGGCTTTGTCCTATGTCACTAGCTTGAGAGTTTGACACACCATAAAATAAGGAATAAGAAATGTCATTTCATGCTTTCATGTGTTGTTTGTATCCAAATATGTGGCATTGGTAGCTTTGACAAGGATTTTGAAAGTTTAAGTTATAGATGTTGCGAAATCGATTTTCTAATTAATATTGGAGCTATTTACACTGACTCTAATGTATGGCTTGCAAAGATATAAACTATATACAATGAATCATCTTTTTACATTTTTCATCTGCTTTCTCTTTCATATGTTATATACATTCTTTTATTGGATGTGTAAGTTTTTTCTTTCTTTCTTCTTGTATGCTCAACCCTAAACAAGTTTATAAATCTCTTTTGAGATCTCTCAATTTTCAATTTCTTCATCTACTTTTAATAGCATTTTGATAATTTGCAAAACCTTGAACTTTGATATTTGAATGTTGAAATTTCAAAACGTTTCTTAAATAGTTTTACTCAAGTCTTAGTGATTCTTACCAACACTAAATTTGATCAAGTCTTGGCAAGTTTGACCATGGTCCATGCTTGACCTATTTGACTATTATAGACATTTAATTAACATGTTTGATTGAGTGAGTTTGATCTATAAGTTTGATTGATTAAGATGTGAGTTTGATTAAATGTGTTGGTCCATAAGTTTGACTAAGTGGGTTTGATCAAAATTTGACGATTAGAGTTGGAATAGATGGATTTTTTTGACAAGATTTTTGAAAAATCTGGTTGGAATTTTTCAAAATTCAGGTTAATGCTGTTAAGGTTTAGAATTTTGAGTGTTACAATAGTTTTTGAGAGCGTGAATCCATTTCTACCATCAAAATCCAGATTTAAATAAAGGTAAATTTTGATTTTACAAAATAAAAAAACACCAAATTTTAACAAACAAAAAAGGACCATCAAATCCAATAAGTCCAATTTTAAGATATTTCTAATCGAAATATTTAATCAAGTAACAAGTTTGATTGAGTAAGTTGGTCCATAAGTTGTGACCTAAATTTCATTAAATGAGTTTGATCAAATTTGACTTAAGTTTTATAAAGTTAGTAAAATTGACTAGTTCTAGTTTACACAATCCATATGTGTGAGTCGTGATTAAGTCCAATCAATATATATGTGAATTGATGTGCAAAGTTTGAGTTTGATGTACAACAACACTCGCCATACTACCTATAAGGTATTGCTTGGGTTATGATGGGATTGATCCCCTTCATGATGAGACAGATTACTGATGGGAATCTTCACTCTATTGTATGCCTTTCCCCCCGGCTGCGACTGGATGTGATCTTCTCTTTTTGAGATGTATTCTCTATGTGATGTAACCCTTTCAAGGACGGTGCTATTGATGCCCTTTGATTCTTAATAAGAATAACAAGGATAGGCTTTTTTCTTCCTAAAAAAAAGGGTATTGCTTGAGTTTCTTAACCATAAGTGTTTAGACCCGTATTCGACTCCCGCCAGACACATGTCAAGTTATTTAATTAGGAGTTAATTGCTTTGTTAATCTGTGATTTTGAGCCTTGTATTGTTTTGTTAATCCATGACTTCAACTTTAATATACTGTGAAAATATGGTCTGTGAAAACCAAAAGAAATTTTTGTTGTTGTGGAAACAACAAAAACAAAATAATTTCCATTGCTATGGCTTGAAACAACAAAAACAAAATAATTCCATTGTGGGGACTTAAACCCAGGTCTCTCGGGTGAGAGCCGAGTATCCTAACCAACTAGACTACAACATAGGGATGAAAAGGTCTGTATGGGTTTATTTCACGTAATCTATTGTATTGGTATTTTTCCAAAAAAATCATCATATTACATATATTTTATCCCTCTTAAAAAAACAAAATACTACATATATTTTATCCTTCCAACTATTAGATCTATGTGTTTTTGAAATCTAATATTTGTAGTTAATTGTTTTTTTTGTAATTAGGGGAATCAACAATTGGGGCTGGGCTAGTACTCGCGTGACATGAGGTTCAAGGATCCATTCCCGCTACCACTATACCCCCAGGTTCCCCACACCCGCTCGCAAGACATGGTACACAGTTAAACCCAGCTGGTATTTGATCTTGTTACCTCCATTTACAACAATTAACTTCATATCAATCGAACACCAATGAGCCACACTCGTTTAGGCTAAAATTTACAATTAATTGTTAATGATACTTTGAGATTGCGATTTGAATTAATTTGTCTTCATTTCATGTAGAAACAAAAATAATGGGAAATCGTCATGAAATTACGGTTGCAAAATACCTTGTCCTATCATAGATAAGTGACAATGATTTCTAATTGTTAGTTGTTTTTTAATTTTATTTTTAATATTTTAATGTTTGAAATTAAATTTATATTATTTATATTTAATAAATTCAAGTTAACAACATAAATAAAATAGATCCAAGTTTAGTACTTGTAAACATTGATTTATTTTAACAAAATATCAATTGCCAGCTTACAAAAAGAGAAGACACGAATAATAATATAGGTTTTACCTATACATAAAATTCATATGTATGATCTCCCACACATCCAAAATTCAGCTTACCAACTCAAACAAACTTTATATAAAACATAATTAGTAAAATTGAATTACTGCACCTAGATGGAGAGTTCCTACCCTATATACTTATTTAGTAAGGGTACCTTCCTGCAAGAGAAACACGTCCTCTATGAAGCTATCATCCTTAGTGTTGTATGCTTTGAAAACATGTGTGAACACTTTGTCATGGAACTAAGATTTTACCTCTACATTTTGATCCCCTATTGGCTTCATATTTAAATTTTCAATATTGTGAGTTTAGGTTACCTAGTCAATCACCAGCGTTTAATCAACCCAAAACTTGTAGATTATTTATACCCTTTCCATGTGCAATCATCAGAAGTATCCACAAAGTGGATAGCTCCATCCTATTATTGGTCCCATGCTCAACTGCATATTGAAGACAAACTCTAATGAGAGGTTTCAACAAATAGGATTGCTCCATCCACATTTTTCTCTAGATCTCCTTCAGTTGCCCTGCCAAAACATCCCTAAAGAATCTCTTTGACTATATTAGGCTTTGTATTATTCTTGGATTTTTTTATTTGTTTAGCCTTTTATTACTTTCATAAGCTATTCTAATATTTTGTGCTACTTTCAAAGGTTTCAAAGAAATATCTTAAAAGATCATAAGATTCCTACCCATCCAACGACCATATATAAAAATACACAATAAGGTTCTATGGATGCTCATTGCTTTTCCAATAAGCCATTCCAAACAACTTTCTTCTAGTCTACCAATTTCTCAATCCCTTTTAGTGCCCAACTCATTGATTACCTCTTGCCAAATCCTTTCCTTGAGAAGGAATAATAGACAAACGAGGAATTGATTGACTCTTCAGTTTTTTTACATAGAACATATATGTTTGGAGCCATACAATTTCCTTTTTGTCTATAGATCTAGGTTAATAACTTATTTACCATTACCAACCATGACACAATTTAGGATTTTAATGGGCAATCGAGTTTCCACATTGCCCCCCACCACCAAATTCTATCTCCTATCGATTGACCTTCTATTTTAACTGAATAACCCAATTTATTAGTGTAACACCCCGGTTTTGACCCTGTTTGCATTAAAATGTATATGATGTATATATTGTAATTAATCATGGTGTGGAGCTAAAGGCAAAAGCCCCACCATCGATTTAGTTGTTTTATGTTCCGGCGATTAAAATTGTGGCCGATGGTATATCCTGCTATCTAGCACATTATAATTTTGGCATCATGTAAATATGCATTTTAATTAAAATAAACCCCAACTAGCTATGTTAATGCAACCATGATGAAAAGGGCATGATTTTCCTAAGGATAGGGAGTGAAATTATTTAACCCTTGGGGCCAATGGGGAAAAGCCAAGTGTCAGCTGTTAAACCCATTTAGTTGTCACCCACCCTTTTGACTTACTCACCTTCCCTTGTCTCAATCAGTCAACTACCAAATTAAAAACCTATGATGTTAGCTGGGCAGTGGTGTGTGGAAGGACTGTCAGTCCTTACCAACACGCACACTTCACCAGCAGACTCATTCACCCTCACGTGGGAAGGAGGAGACCATACAAACCCATTCTTCCATTCTTTCCCATCCTCACACAGAGACAATCGTTTTTCTCTCCTCATGCACAGGTGTTGGGATTTTTCCCTCACACATAGAGCTGGGGAGCCGTTTTGGGGCATTCATGCTTCTGGATTGGCCATGCATATTGTCCTCACGCATGCATACCATGACAAGTTCATTCTTCCATTTGCAATTTTGGGCTATGTGTGCATTTTCCTTATCGATTTTGTGGTTATGTGTATACGAATTCCATCTCCATGCTAAGAGTCTAATCTCCTCTTCCAATTTTGGGCTGTGTCTTTCCTGTTGCTTTGGTGGTGAGATCGTGGCTATTATTTTCCCCATGAGTGTGGGTTGTTGCTGAGTTGTTTTGGCTATGATAAGGCCAAGAACAACTCTGAGATCGTTTTGCTTAGTATGAGCTGTGATTTGCTCGGTTTTGCTATGTGTATGCAGTGGTTGGTATTTGGACTATTTTGGAGTGGGAATGAAGGCTTCGTCTGCTTGACAAACTTGGTGTGTTTGGGAGCCTCATAGATAGAGCTAGAGGGTTGGATTTCTTCTCCACAACCCCTGAATAGCAATGGAAGGGAAGTTAGGGCCTGACGGACTATGTAGCAGAGAAGGGACTGATTCCTTATGTTGGGTGTGTGTGGGTGTTCTAGAAGTCAGGCTAGTTCTTGTGCAGGTGTCCTTAGCTCTTCAGTGAGCCCACCATCTTAGCAGTCAGCTTTTCCCAGCTCCCTGATGGCCTGATAAACCCAACTACGTTGGCTTGGCTATGTACGGTTGTGTATCTTTGGCTATGTGTGAGCCTACTTAGTTCCTTATTCCTTGGGGAATCATTCCCCAACTCGGGGGTGGCAGTGTTGCTGAGAGATTAAGGAGCACACTGGCCTATGGTTGGGTGGAACATTGTAGCGACATAGCTGGTTGCAGGGAGATTCATTCAAAGATAAGTATTCTTGTCTATTTCATCTCTGCAATTGTATTTACTGTTTAATGAATTACAATGAACATGCTGAATGTTTGAATGTATGGTTTTTCTTCTATTGAATGGTAATGATGTATCCATGTTTTAGTTTCAAAGCATTTCAGTTTTTATGTGTATGTTCATGGGGCTAGTTTCCTGGATAGATGATGGTATGGTAGCATCCTCCTCGCCGGTCGGAGGGTTGGATATGTTACAGTGTGGTATCAGAGCCTTAGGATTACAATATTGGGCCTCTATGGGCCAAGGAAATCAGCTAACAGAGTTAGGTTTCCCTCTGCCCAGCAGAGGAAAATGTGAATGACAGGAAAATTTCAAAAAAATTTCTAAGTATGAAAAATATCGGATGGCTTAGACTGAAGCCCATCCGATACATCAGATGACTTAGGCTGAAGCCCATCCGATATGTCGGAGGACTTAAGATGAGTCCATCCAGTAAAGAAACATAGCGGAAAGAAATTTCAAAAATTGTCCAAGTTTGAAACTTGTCGATGGTCTCGGCTGAGAGGAGACGAGGGTCTCGGATGGGTGCAACCGATGGTCTCGGCCGGGTTGAGCCGAGACACAGCCAATAAGGAACCATGAGAGAAAATGAAAAAAAATTTCAAAGTGTCAAAATCGTCAAAAGGCGTTTGCTGAAGCCAGCTGATACGTCGGCTCAGTTAGCCGAGGGAATTCCAATGACGCCAAAGGCAGAAAGAAGAAGAGAAGAAAATTTTTGAAAAATTTTCTAAGTTTGAAATTTTGCTGGTGGTCTCGACTGGGAGGAGCTGAATCTCTCGGTTGGGAGGAGCCGAAGCTCTCGGCTGGGGGGACCTGAAGGTCTCAGCCAGGCATAGTTGAGGTATTGGCAATACTTGCTGAAAGGGAGCCGAAACGGCAGCGAAAAGAGGAAGAAGAAAGAAAAATTTGGAAATTTTTCTAAGTATAGGAAATCTCGGAAAAAGTTTTTCGATGGCTCTCAGGTAAAGCCTCTGAGGCATCTCAGAAAAGAAAAGAGGATCGATCCGAGGCATCAGAAGAAAATAGAGGATCG
Organism: Pseudotsuga menziesii; assembly: GCA_001517045.1. Taxonomy (NCBI): domain Eukaryota; kingdom Viridiplantae; phylum Streptophyta; class Pinopsida; order Pinales; family Pinaceae; genus Pseudotsuga; species Pseudotsuga menziesii. Next base: position 104,746 of record LPNX010329976.1, read on the forward strand.
ATCAGCTGGAGTATAGGAAGACAGAGGAAGATCAGTCTGAAACGTCGAAAAAAAATAGAGGATTGGCCAGCCGATGGGCATCGAAAAATAGATGAATATGGGTCTGATAAGGCGTTGGAAGCATTGTCAACTAGTGATTCGATACATCAGATGGATAGTTGGGAAGGGATCCGATATGACAAAAAGAAAAAAAAATCGGAGTTTTTCAGTGGGATTTTCAGTAGGTTTTCAGTGGAATTTTGTGGTGGAAAAGAGGGATTCCAGTGGGTTTCAGAGGGCCGAAAAGGAGAAAAATGGCAGCGATATTATGTTCTAGATTGTGCGAAAATCAATTACTAAAAAAAAAAGAAAAAGGAAAGAAATCCCATTTGAAATTGTTAATATGAGTTTTCCCAGTCAAGGTAAGTGATTTATGATTGATATGAATGACATGCAGCTAATAGTTGTGTTACTAACACATTTTGCAGAATCATAGTCACCTTCAAGGGCAGTATTCCAGGTAGTGCAGTTTGGTAAAGTAAGTTGTGGTTCAGCCATGAGAACCCATGATGGATATGATGCTTAAGATTCCTACGAGCGTGCGCGAGATGCCATGGGAGAAAATGTACGAGTTGGAAATGATGACTTAGAGTCTAATGGAAGGAGATTCCAAGAGACATGCTAGATATTACAGCCACCACAAGAAGCCTAATAAAATCCCAAGAAGAGAAGCATCAGTTGAATGCTGCTATGTTGCAGAGTTTGACAGAATTGCAAAGAAAGATAGACTCTAGACATGGTACAGTAAAACCAGAAGGCAGTAAGAGTAGTACCAGGAGAAGAAGACGGAATTCTAGTAGATCATCTGACTCAAAAGAATCCAGTGGGGATTCAAGCTCTTCTTCTCGCAAGGGCAAGAGAAAGAGGCACCATAGGGATCGCTCTCGGGATGAATTTAAGAAGGCTAACCCTCCTACATTTGATGGTGAGGTAAAGACTGGACAAGAGGCTGAAGCTTGGCTTCTTGGGATAAAGAAGTACTTCCAAGTTCAGGATTATTCGGGAAACATGAAGGCAAGGGTTGCCATATTTAATATGAATGGAAGGGCATCCATTCGGTGGGAGCACTTCAAGCAAGTAAATAGGATCAGTGAAAGGAGACTTAAGTGGAAACAGTTTAAGAAATATTTCAAGCAAAAATACCTCTCTGACAGGTATTATGATGACAAGATTAAGGAGTTCCATGAGCTAAGATTGGGACACCAGACCATGGAAGAGTATGCAAATAAGTTCATAGAGTTGTCAAGGTATGTTAGGTAGATCAAAGATGAAAAAGTGAAGATCCAATGTTTCCTGAGTGGATTGCCTCAGTCTTACAAAGATAGAATTGAGTTTTATGAACCTAGAACTCTTGAAGAAGCAATAAGGAAGGCTAAGTATTGCTATGAGAAAAGCAAAGGAAAACCTGATTACCATAAGACATGGAAGGACAAGAAGAATGAGAAGTTTGACCAAAGAAAGAAAAGTTTCAAACCTTCTAACTTCAGGAATTAGCAGAAGCAGCCATCCCAAGCTACGAGTAAGCCAGTTGGAGTGATAGGAGAAAAGCCCAAAGATCCACAACAGAATAGAGGACCACTCCAATGTTGGAAATGTGGAGGACCCCACATGCACAGAAATTGTCCACTCAAGAATGAGAGTGCAAGGCCAGCTTACAACATTCAAGAAGCAGAAATAGTGGGTCAAGTAGCAAGGGCAGTCCCTAGGATTTATGCAACACTGGATGACCACTAGACAGATCACTAGTCAACTTTGGTTGAAGTTGCAGGTAAGATTGTTGAGAAATCTGTTTCTATTTTGATTGACCCTAGTTCTACTCATAGTTACATTACCCCTAGAATAGTGGATATTTGTGCTTTTAAGAAAGTAAAGCATAGCAAATCTTGGTTAGTTCAACTAGCCACTGGAACTAAGAGAAAGGTTAGTGAAGTAGTAGAGAAATGTCCATTGGTCATGAATGGATTGGTCACTTGTGTAGATCTGAATGTTCTACCACTTGGTTCCTATGATGTTCTCATTGGAATGGATTGGTTAGAAGCTCACAGGGTAAAGCTTGACTGTTACAATAATACCTTCGAATGCATGGATGAAGAAGGGAACCCAAAAGTTGTGAAAGGAATTCCAAAGGTGATTTCAATAAGGCAGGTTTCAACAATATAGTTGAAGAAGTTCTATAGGAAAGGTTGCCAGTTGTATGCAGCTCATATTTTGGAGGCATCGGACGATGAAACGCCTAGGTTGGAGGACTATCAGCTATTACAAGAATTTAGGGATGTGTTTCCTGAGGAGATTCCAGGGCTTCCTCCAAAGAGGGACACTGATTTCACAATTGAACTTGTGTCAGGAGTGGCACCAGTGTCTAAGACACCCTACAGAATGAGTACACCAGAAATTATAGAGTTGAAGATGCAACTACAAGAGTTGTTGGAGAAGAAGTATATTAGGCCGAGTGTGTCTCCTTAGGGAGCACCAGCTCTGTTTGTAAAGAAGAAAGATGGTACACTTAGGTTGTGTATTGATTACAGACAATTGAACAAAGTCACTGTGAATAATAAATACCCATTTCCTAGGATTGATGACCTCTTTGATAAAATGAGAGGAGCAAAGGTATTTCCCAAGATTGACTTGAGGTCTGGTTACCATCAGGTGAGAATCAAGGATGAAGACATTCATAAGACAGTCTTCAGAACAAGGTATGGACATTATGAGTTTGTAGTGGTACCATTTGGTCTCACAAATGCACCAGCTACATTTATGTGCCTTATGAATAATGTCTTCAGCAGGTATTTGGACAAGTTTGTTCTTGTTTTCCTTGATGACATTCTTATTTATTCTAAGAATGAGGAAGAGCATGAAGAGCTTTTGAGATTGACATTGCAATTGCTTAGGGAGAATCAACTGTACGCAAAGTTGAGCAAGTGTGACTTCTATAGAGATAGAATTCAGTATTTGGGTCACATTATCTTAGAAGAGGGTATATCGGTGGGCCCTAGAAAGATTGAAGCCATGATGAATTGGCCTACTCCAAGAAATGTGGCATATGTAAGATCTTTTATGGGACTCGTAGGATACTACAGGAGATTCATTGAAGGATTCTCCAAATTTTCACATGCCATCACTTCATTGCAAAAGAAGGGAATAAAGTTTGAATGGACATCGAGGTGTGAAGAAAGCCTCCAGCAGTTGAAGAATCTTCTCACCAGTGCACCAGTATTGAAGGTTGCAGATCTAGAGAAAGATTTTGTGGTGTGTACCGATGCATGCAGACAAGGGCTTGGAGGAGTCCTTATGCAAGACAACCATGTGATATGTTATGAATCAAGAAAGTTGAAGGAACATGAGAAAAACTATGCCACTCATGATCTAGAGCTTGCAGCCATAATACATGCTCTCAAGATGTGGAGGCATTACTTGATGGGTAGAAGATTTGAGCCAAGGACAGACAATTGCGGTCTGAAGTATTTGTTTGATCAGCCTACTCTGAATGCTAGGAAAGCGAGATGCCTGGAGTTTTTATGTGAGTTTGATTTTGAAATCAAGCACATAAAGGGAAAAGAGAACAAGGTAGTTGACGCACTCAACAGGAAGGTGCAGGAAATGCATGTGGCATCTCTTAGTATTTTCAAATCATATTTGAGGCAATAGATTGTTAATCGTATTGCTGGAGATGAATTGTATGAGCAAGTGAAAGACAAATTGTAGCAGCAAAGTCTTGAGAAGAGGTATGAGGGATATAAATTGGAAGAAGATGGACTTCTTACTTATAAAGGTAGAATTTATATTCCAAATGTAGCAGAGTTGAGGAGAGTTGTTATGGATGAAATCCATCAAGCTCCATATTCTAGTCACCCAGAATATCAGAAGACAATTGCTACAGCCAGAAAGCAATACTTTTGGCTAGGAATGAAAAAGGACATGGCTAAATACATTTCAAGGTGCATGAAATGTCAGCAGGTAAAGGTTGAGAATCAAGACCCTGCAGGTTTGTTGCAGCCTTTGCCAGTTTTGAAATGGAAATGGGAAGTTATTTCCATGGATTTTATTACAGGATTGTCGATGACTTGGAGACAACATGATTCCATCATGGTTGTGGTGGACAAGTTGACAAAGGAAACACATTTTATACTGGTTAAGTCTACGCATAAGACTGATGACATTACAAATATATTCATGAAAGATATTTTCAAATTGCATGGATTGCCTAAGGAAATAGTCTCTGACAGAGCTATCAAGTTCACTTCCAACTTTTGGAAGGGGTTGTTTGCAGATTTGGGTACAAAGCTAAACTTTAACACTACCTACCATCCTCAGAATGATGGTCAGACGGAGAGAGTTAATCAAGTACTCAAAGACATGCTTCGCATGTATGTGATGGACAAACCAACCAAGTGGGAAGATTACTTACAATTGGTAGAGTTTGCTTATAACAATGGACAGTAGGCATCCTTAGGGATGAGTCCGTATGAAGCTTTGTATGGCAGAAGGCGTAGGAAACCGATGACTTGGGATAATCCAGTGAATAGGGTTATGCTTGGTCTAGAATTGCTCAAGGAGATGGAGCAGGAGGTTGTAAAGATTAGCAGAATCTGAAAGCAGCCTAGGACAGAAAAAAAAGCTATGCAGATAAGCATAGGGTGAACAAAGAGTTCAGTGTTGGGGATCATGTTTACCTCAGAGTGAGGGCAAAGAAGAGTTCCTTGAAGCTTGGAAGTTGTGCCAAGCTATCACCTAGATATTGTGGGCTATTTGAAGTGCTTGAAAGAATAGGACCAGTTGCATATAGACTTGCATTGCCTGCTAGCACTAGGGATCATAATGTTTTTCATGTTTCTTTGCTTAAGAAATATGTACATGATCCTAACCATGTGATAAATTTGGATGTGATTCAGGTGGAACCTGAGGGAGAGTTCCAAATTGAGCCAATGCGCATCCTTGACTGGAAGGTCACAATGCTCCGGAACCGAGCCATATGGCAAGCAAAGGTGCAATGGGAGCACTATAGTCCTGAAGAGGCTACATGGGAGCTGGAGGATTCCATGCGGTTGGCACATCCATTTTTGTTCAATTTTGTGGAACACTGAGGCGATACCAGTGTAGCATTTTGTTCAATTTTGTAAAGCACTGAGGACAGTGCTATTGAAGGGGAGGGGAATGTAACACCCCAGTTTTGACCCCGTTTGCATTAAAATGTATATGATGTATATATTGTAATTATTCGTGGTGTGGAGCTAAAGGAAAAAGCCCCACCATCGATTTAGTTGTTTTATGTTTCGACAATTAAAATCGTGGCCGATGGTATATCGTGCTATCCATCACATTATAATTTTGGCATCATGTAAATATGCATTTTAATTAAAATAAACCCCAACCAGCTATGTCAATGCAACCATGATGAAAAGGGCATGATTTTCTTAAGGATAGGGAGTGAAATTATTTAACCCTTGGGGCCAATGGGGAAAATCCAAGTGTTACCTGTTAAACCCATTTAGTTGTCACCCACCCTTTTGACTTACTCACCTTCCCTTGTCTCAATCAGTCAACTACCAAATTAAAAACCTCTAATGTTAGTTGGGCAGTTATTGCTGGTTAGTGGTGTGTGGCAGGACTGTCAGTCCTTTCCCACATGCACACTTCACCAGTAGACTCATTCACCCTTAGGTGGGTAAGAGGAGACCATACGAACCCATTCTTCCATTCTTTCCCATCCTCATGTAGAGACGGTCATTTTTTTCTCCCCATGCACATGTGTTGGGATTTTTCCCTCACGCAGAGAGCTAGGGAGCCGTTTTGGGGCATTCACGATTCTAGATTAGCCATGCATATTATCCCCACTCATGCATACCACGATTGGTTCAGTCTTACATTTGTAATTTTGGGCTATGTGTGCATTTTCCTTACCAATTTTGTGGTTCTGTGTATACGAATTCCATCTCCATGCTAAGAGTCTGATCTTCTGTTCCAATTTCGGGCTGTGTCTTTCCCGTTGCTTCGATGGTGAGATTTTGGTTGTTGTTTTCCCAATGAGTGTGGGTTGTTGTTGAGTTGTTTTGGCCACGATAGGGCCAAGAACAACTCTGAGATCATTTTTCTTAGTCTGAGCTGTGATTTGCTCAGTTTTGTTGTGTGTATGCAGTGGTTGTTCTTTCGACTATTTTGGAGTGGGAATGAAGGCTTGGTCTGCTTGACAAACTTGGTGTGTTCAGGAGCCTCATAGACAAAGGTAAAGGGTTGGATTTCTTCTCCACAACCCTTGAATATCACTGGAAGGGAAGTTAGGGCCTGAGGGAATGTGTAGTAGAGAAGGGACTGATTCCTTGTGTTGGGTGTGTGTGGGTGTTCTAGAAGTCAGGCTAGTTCTTGTGCATGTGTCCTTAGCTCTTTAGTGAGCCCACCAGCTTAGCAGTCAGCTTTTCCCAGCTCCCTGATGGCATTATAAACCCAACTACGTTGGCTTGGATATGTACGGTTGTGTATCTTTGGCTATGTGTGAGCCTGCTTAATTCCTTATTCCTTGGGGAATCATGCCCAGCTCAGGGGTGGCAGTGTTGCTGAGAGATTAAGGAGCACATTAGCATATGGTTGGGTGGAATGTTGCAGTGACATAGCTGGTTGCGGGGAGCTTCATTCAAGGATAAATATTATTGTCTATTTCATCTCTGCAATTGTATTTACTGTTTAATGAATTATAATGAACATGACGAATGCTTGAATGTATGGTTTTGCTTCCGCTGAATGGTAATGATGTATCCATGTTTTAGTTTCAAAGCATTTCAGTTTTTATGTGTATGTTCATGGGGCTAGTTTCTCAGATAGATGATGGTATGGTAGCGTCCTCCTCACCGGTCAGAGGGTTAGGGATGTTACAATTAGTATATTCCCCTATGGATTTGTTGCTAGACCATTTCAAAATCTCCTCATTATTATTTAATTGTATCATGATCTGTGAGATTTGATTCACATATCTAATCCATTCCTATGCCATTACACTTGATAGATTGAGTATTTCATTTGATTTCCATCCTTGAAATGAACCATATCTATCACTTTCTAAAGTTTCATCTCTTAAGAGGAAAATTCCCTTCTCATGTAATACTTCTAACAATAGAATTGATAGCTTGTAACTGCCCTTAACTCTTATCTAGGTGTTTTCCCCAATTTGTATTTTTCCTCCATTTCCAACTTTCCAAGCTTCCTAATTGTTGATCAAAGGATAATATTTTTTCATGTCTCTCTATGAGGAATCAAGGTAATGTCTTTGAGCTAGTCTGAATGAATCCTCCAGAGAGGATCCCTTGAGGCATTTGGATTTCATGACTTCGCCCCAAAGTCCTACATTTGTAACTAACCTCTACAAGCTTTCAGTTGTGAAATCTATACTGAAAAGGCCCTATGTCTCTAAAACCACATACCCCTAACTCTTTTAGTAAAGCCACTCTCTTATACTTAACCAATGGAATTCCTTCCTTTTTTTTATCTCATCCATAAGAAGTTGAAGCATTTCTTCCAATTTTTATTAAATATGCCTTTAGGAACCCTTCTAATGGTTAGGTAATAAACTAGGATTCTCTCTAAGACTATTTTAACTAGCACTAGCCTACCTCCTCCAAACAACCATCGACTCCAACACAACGATATTCTTGCTTCCACTTTATTAGACAACCATATCTAGTCCTCATAGTTATATTTATTAGGATCTTATCCAAAGCCCAGGTACTTCACTTCTTGTCCTAATTCACTTATCTTTATGGGGAAGATGGTGCTTGCTCAAACCTTAACATCGTCTATCATCTTGTTATATAATATCATTGATTTGTTCAGGTTTATTTCCATCTCTATAGCCTTGTAGTATAAATCTAATAGCTCCTTTAACTACTCTAATCCTTTCCCAAGCCATGGAAAAAAATATTATATCGTCCACAAAGAGAAAATGGGTTTAATTTTTTTTTATTGCCACGTGAATCCCATTTAGTTTACCTCGCCTCTTGACATCCTTGATAAGCAAGTTAAGCTCCTATGAAATTAACAAAAAATAAAAGGATATAATAAACAACATTGCCCAAGTCCCCCGAATATTGTAAAGAATCCCAGAGTTGCCCCATTTATTAACACTACAAATGGCACTAGAGATAAACATCACATGATCCAATTAATTGTCTATAGGTTCATTCTCATGTGAATTTATAATAATCTTAAAATATCCAATTCACTCTATTATAGGCCTTGGATAGGTCTATCATAATTATTTTTGCTGACATATTTCTTTCTTTTATTGTGTGCATCCCTTCTTATGATGGGCCCACACCATCCTAGATTTGGCATTAAGAGGGGAATCTAAGACAAAACCTGAGATAATATCTTTCAATATGTTAGCAATTATCTTTTGAAATGAATTGATACATTAAATTTTCTAAAGAGGAAAGAATGCAATTTTCAAAGATTTCATAATGTTGCTTTTGGGACTTAGGGCAATGAAAGTACTATTAAGTGCACCTAAGACTTTCCCAAAGCATATTGTCTCTTTTTCCAAATGTATAAGGCCATTTTCGAGCAAATAAAAAACCCCAAGTAGAACTCAACTAAAATAACATCATCTTTGAATTCTTTAGAACATGGACTATAGAGCCCCCTTGTGACACACCTAAGGAGTAGTGCCCTAATTTTTATATTTTTAACTCCAGGGAATGTGTGGCACTGACACACCTCATATAAAAGGGCTTGGCCTACTTGTCACTATTACACCTGGTCTACACCTCTTCACTCAAGGTCTTCTCATAAATATGCGTTAAGTTACAAATTATTAGGTCATTGCAATCCCCTACTCGACTTACTCACCCAACAATCACTTGCACTAAACATTTCAACACTTAATCAACTATGCAATTAAGCATTACACATGAACATCACAGTAAAAGTATCCAAAATTATACACAAGAGACAACAAGTATGGTGGTGCCCAAATTAGGCACTCGAACTCACTATGAGAATGTTTAATATGTTAGTACATGATACAACAAATGAGTGTGCGCAACACAAAAAACACTCACATATAGATATACAATGGATCTAGGACAATGGCCATACAAATCTCTATCTCATATAGTCTAGAAAACCCCCACTTTCTACACATCCAATCTTGGTTGTGTATGTGGAATTTCCTCAACAAATGTCTCAAATTCTTTTTTGCAGCAAGCACCATGTACTTTGGTAGTCCTGCTTAGCACCAAGTGAATTCAACCTGCTTGACTATGTATATCACCAAATAAATAAGTGCACCCAAATCATGCTACTCCAACCGCACAAATTTCTCCCAAAAATGCGCCCAAGTCATACTACTCTGGCTCGACAAAATACTCCTGAAAATGATCCCAAGTCATACTAATCTAACTCGATAGATAAAGCCCAACTCACGCTACTATGTCCTGGAAGACAATGCCCGAATCATACTACTATTTCCCGAAATACATTTCCCAATTGATGCTACTCTTTCCCATAAGACAACACTCAACTTGTGCTACTCCATTCCGAAATACAACGCCCAACTCATGCTACTCAGTTCCACCCGATTGATTTTGAATCCTTCCTCTCAGTCTTGAAATATTATTCCCAACTTATGCTATTGTGTCCCAACAAATTGCACCAAAGTCACACAACTGCATCTTGATGGACTGCGCCCAAGTTGTGCTTCTGTGTCCTAACAGATTGTGCCCAAGTCATGCTACTTTGGCAAGAGGTGCGTCAAAAAGAGTTGCAATCCTTGGTTGCACCCTTAGCACCACTTGGAAGAATATAAATAAGAGGAGGTGTGGAGCTCCAAAGGCATGAAGAAGAAGACATTAAGACATGGGTCACAACAATATGAGCGCAACTCAACTAGAGTGGCTTGGGCCTTATTTTGGGGCACTGGTAGTTTAAGTGTGAGTGCAACTAGGTGCTGTAGGAGGTGGACCTACAGATATGATAGGGGGAAGTTGCAGATGAAGAATAACATACCAATGAAGTGTTGGGTTTAATTCTTAAGGTTCCTTTTGTAATGGAGTAAGTAATTGTTTGGGCACTCTATTGGAGAGGAAGCTTGTAGGAACCCTCCTTGCATTGTACTCTTGTAATATTTATTGAATACATTTAAGCATGCTCCATTAAGGTGTCATTGCCACACTTGTAAGTTATCTTGTTCTCTTGAGTTTCTTTGGCTAAGTATAACTATATTAAACATGAATAACATACATGTGTTTGTGAGAGAAAGGCGTAGTCCAATAAGCCTTATTGAGATGATTTTCATGTCAAGTGAACTTCTTGCACAGTGTCACACGAAGAAACAAGGGAAAGGGTATCTAGTCGCATGTCAAATATTTAGACTCGTGACATCCTTTATCCCCATCTACATAATAAACTAAGTATTACTATTGTTCCAATATGCCGTCAATCTTTATTTACCAACCCAAAGACCTCCCTATCTTTCCTGCAGTAATCCTACATCCATCCTATTTGACTTCTAAGTTTCCTCCCCTTGAGCTAGAAACGTTGTAACTAATTGCTTGTTGTAATTTATTTCTTGCTACATGGAATGAAGCAAATTGAAGGCAATGATAATTAAATATTACTACATTACATGAAGCGAATCTACAATTTATATTTTCGCAACTTCAAGGTTATTGTATGATGTAGGAGGCAATGGATACCATACTACATCCCCTTTTTGGTTTCCTAAAGAAATTAACACTACAAAGGAGATAAAATTTTTGACAAATATGGAGCCATCGATCCGCATGCAACCTAATTAGATGATTCATCAAACCCAGTTTCCCTTCTCTATTGTAATGATTCATCAAACAAACCACAAGATGTTCATTTTTATGAAATATAGATCTATTGCCTATATATTGGGGACATAATCATAAACAAACAATCACAAGAATCCTCATTGCAATGCATTGAAGACCACACAATAGAGTTTTCAGAAAAAGAAAAGGTGTATTTGTTTAGGTAAAACCGAGTATCAAACAAACAAATAAATCACTTCCAAGGTTGTGTGTTCGATGCAAAACATATTTATTTTATGTATATTTATCCTATTCGTTGTGTCACATGCCCCAATTGTAAAACATTTTATGTTTTAAGAAACATTATGTTATATTTTATTATAAAGTCTGTAATTAATGACCAAGTGGGGTCAAGGATAATTGAATGTAATTGCTGAATATTTTATTAATAAATAAATGAAAGATGGGACAACAACTTAAAGAGGCTGTTAAATGAGTGTTTTACTGGTCACTTGGTGGAGTAGGCTGGGCTGAGAGCAGATTGACACTTGGCAGCATCCTCAAACTACTTCTAGCTATTGCAGGAGGCAACTTCCCTATTTTTGTGGTCATGTTCCCCAAGAAAGTGGAACAAGAGCATGTGGCTCATTAAGTGAAAACTGACCCAAAAGACCTAGGCATGCTAATAAAAATTTCCATTGGAGACAGCTAAGGCTCCTCAGTCTTGACTTGTGAACATTCTGAGTGAATGAAGTGCACAAGAAAATTCGATGGAGGGGACTAGTTGAAGTATGTTTTGAGTGAAAAGTGCTGAAGATATGAACTCGTGTAGCTATTCTAAGCTGAGTTCATACTACTGTATGCAGAACAGATTTACTGCTAAACACCAGTAGAGTTGCAGAGGATTACTAAACTGCATCTCTCACCCAGTACTTCTACCAGGTGGACTAGGAGACAAGCTCGGGGATCCTAAGATTTGCAGTCTAGCTTTTCTCCAGGAGTTGGTTGGGAGGAACAGGTTCCTTAAGCTGTTGTCACCTCTTCTACATTTTTGAGTTCTACTTGATTTATCTAGCTTTCTAATTGTTTATTGTTATCTATAAGGATTGATTTTAAGCAATGCTATGTTATACATCTGTTTTAGTTGTTGTTAGGGTTAGATAATGAAATGCTTTTACTGTGAGCAAACAGTTAAATGTTGGATTAAATAGATCAGGATAAATTATTAAAAGAATACCTAACTGTATTTTTCCACACCCTTTTAAAGGTAGTACTCTAGTACAGTAGGTTAGATTAACTTCAGATAAAGAATCGAATGACGTATGCATGAATGTGTTTTTATACCTTCTACAGGTTTCATAAGAGTCATTCATATGTATGTTATTTCTTTCTATTTTAGATGTTTTCCTTAGACAGAGTATTCTGTAATAATATAAACAAGTTTGTCTCTAGGAAAGATTTAAAAATATAAATATACTTAGTCTGTGTATTTACTTATACAATAGATAGATTATTTACTATAAGTCTATTATTATAGTAATTAACAGGCATTATAAAATCAGGAAAATAATTAAGTAGGGTTAACTTAAGAAATAGTAAAATAAGGCTAGAAGTTTATTAAGATAACTTCATCATTAATCTAAGTAAAAGACAATTATAACCTGAATAACATTATCATCAAATATCAAACTTTGTAAGGAATTAAAATAATTTAAGGTTTTAAAAATAAAACCTATTTTAAAGAAACTGTAAAATATAAATAATATTATCACCTCTTTTACTAATAGAGGGGTTATGCAGTTTCACCCATAAAACAAATTAAAGCTTACATACTTTATTTATATAACCATGAGCATCAAATAGATAAATATATAAAATTAAATACATCATCCACAAGAAACAATAATAAAACTCTTTAGGGTAAATATAAACTAAAAAGTAAATAAAAACCTTTCAATACATTTCAACCCAAGAAAACAGTAAAGATTCAGGAGGTATTATTCACTCCTTGTTCTTCTATCTTTTTACTAACAGTAATAATCAATTTATGTTCTAAAAACCAACTGTCTAAACACTTAGTTACATTTTTTTAACATAATCAAAATAAGCATCAATTTACAGTAACAATAACCTTTGTTAGGTTAAATTTAAAAGAATGAACCAGAACAACTAAACATTACTTCCTGCCTTCATCTGTTAAAAACTACAGTAAATATATATATATATATATATATATATATATTATCAAAAATATAAGTTACAAAACAATAAGCTTTGAGCTTATTAAAATTTAAATAGCATTTAAACCCTAAACTGAAACAATATAAGTTACGACCTAATGGCATGTTCGAACAAAGTTACGACTTAAAATCCGATATAAAAATAACATTACTATAACCAAAACTACGACTGAAGGCCCATATTTTTTTTCAAGTCTCGGCCATGAAAGCCCCAAGTTTCCAACACAAAACAACCGCTAGGGCTTTAAGAAAATTTATTTTTAAATACATCAAAGTATTGGCATCATGGATTTCCAAAACATTTTAGACCATAGTGTATCCACGACTGAGCCATAATCCAAAAACCTAGTGGATAGAATCAACTAAAAACACCATACACCAGTGTAGGAGCAAAACCTCAGGCGAGACTGAGGCTTACCAGGGAAGACACGCAGTGTGGAGTCCGTGCAGGGTATTCTTTAGTGGTTTCCGGCACCCTTCTATGAATTCAAGCAACTGCAAATTTACACCAACGAATATTAAAAACTCATATCAATATCGAATGGTGTAAAAAGAATTTTAAAATTTGTTAAAAAAAAAAACTTAATATCTTACCTAGAATGGATCTTTCGATCTCGTAGTGGTAATATGAACAAACCCTAGCCACCATTAAGGACACAATGAGCTTCATGGAGGCACTGTTAGAAGAAGGCACAAATGTGCAGTGTGCAAGTCGAAACAAGAAATTGCAAGGAAGTAGAGTCCAGCCACACCAGAAAACAAGCAGTAAGACAGAGAACTCGATACTCCTTTAATAACACTCAGTTTAACAGTTAGGAACTGTGCTCACTCTATCAAGTCCACTCTCACCGCACCAGTGTATGGATGGTGGCACTTGCAGAGTTAAGGAAACACCATTGGAGGGGTGTTTACAGAGCTAGGGTAATGGCAATGGAGAGTTCTCACTCAGATCAAGAACAGTGGCCAAATGTTCCTCTACAAAGAAGAAGAACGTAATGACAAGGAGGATTATCCAGATTCAAAGAAGTGACAGTAAATCCATGCGGCCATGAGCCTGCGGCTCCTCACTCCACAACATAGCAAACAAAATGAGGTAAAAATGTGATTTAAGGGTTTTAGGACAGTCGTATATTGCTTCCAAGGTCAACCAAAACCCTAATCAATAAACATCAACCACATGTCCTCGGAGTTATTTGCGAAATGTGGGTTTCTTGATTTAGTTCGAAACTCCTATGAAGCAGCCTGCACACAGTTGCATTTTACAAGGAAACTTTGGTTAAAAACCTTTTGTCTTATCTCACATTATCGTGACTTTATAATTATGCATTTTATAACCTTAAAGAATCATATAGGGAGGTAATAGTTACATACGCGAGGGATTATATTATGTTCTGCAATCTTAGAGATGGGTAAAAACCTTTACAAAAAATCCTTCAATGTTATATGCAAAATAAATAACAGTTTAGGAGAAACCATAGCATGGTATAGGACCTTGTAAAAGGCTTAATCTTTAATGTTTGTGTGCTTGTAAACCTAAGATGATGTTTAGCTTGTTTTTGTTAGTCTAGGTGTTAAAACTTAGATTTGTTTACCCCCTTGTGAAATGGAGATCTTACGAGGGTTAAGTTGGATAGTTTTTATAGGAAATAATCCTTTAATTCTTACATAGAAAGCAGTAATACTGTAGTTTAAAGATATAAAATTGGTATTATTGCATCTCCTTTGGGTAAGTACTAAAACAGCTTGAAAAACTACCTTATGCACTAAGTTTGATATCCTTGTGTGAATGCCAGTCAATGCACTTTATTTTATACCTAGATTATAGGTTTTTACTAAGTTAATTTAACTTGTTTACTGCTGAAAACAAATAGTCCTGAGTTTAACTCAACATCAAGTAAATAAACAAAGGAATCTGCTATACAAGTTGCCTTTCACTAGAGTTACATACAGGCATTAAACTGAAAATAGATTGATGAAAGTTAAATGAACAAGTTATGGTTATAGTGAAATAGAAGGGCAACTGGACTAAGTCCAGCTTACTAAAAATACTTTTATTACTAGAAACGTTTTGGAACATAATTATACAGATCAACGATACCTCTTTTATTAGTCAAAGCTGTAAAATAGATAAATTTACTAGCATTCTATTTTATGCTAGTTGAAATAATAATCTCGATATGGAAAATTGTGACAAAAATTCTTACCTATAAAAGAAGCATCACTTCACTGCATTAGCTAAAAAGCTAAGTAAGGCTCGATCTCAACTAAAGCCTACTTCCTACTTTCATAAAACAATAAACAAACTTAGTACTAGTAATTAAACAGATGTTTCAATTCCTGTTATTCCAAATCATAACCTGCTAAATCAAATCCTTAACAATGAATTATGAAATCAAACAATAAGTACGCGGAATTAGATATTAACAAAAGAATCAGTTCTAGTTTAAAACTGATTAAGGAAACCTTTAATAGTTAATTGTTCCTAATTAGTGACGACTACAAACATTTTATGTTATATGAAAAATTTTAAATTTTTACGAATTTTTGGAGTATTACACATTGACTATGTATACGTGTTTTTAAATGACGGGTAATTTAAGATGGAAAAAATCATTAACATGGAAAACAAATACACACATCCAACCTCTACATTGATTCATGTAGAAAAATTCTCAAATTTTTTTCCTCTGTATCAACGATCTTAATAAAGTGTTGGAGTTAAAGAGAAATTTGGAATTCAAAGAATTGATGTACAACATGACAAATATGGGTGGTGATATACATAATATATTATCCCTTAATAGCTAATATAGGTAAAAATCGACAAGGTGTGATAAAAGTTGGCAAAGCCAAGTTAACAATAAAACCCTAACTGCAATTTATGGAGGGAAGATAAGAGAAAAGCTCATACACACAAAGCATTATATCTTAATCTAGAAATCGAGTTGATGGATTTGAAAGAAATCAAGTTATTGGGCATTAATAATAGACCCTGGGAAGCCCATGCCACTAAAAATAAGCATTTAATGGGAGCTTGAATGTTGTATAAATCCGATCAGAAACATATAGAGGATAATTTATTTTAATCTGCATCATAAATTTACCCCCAATCTATCCGGATCCATCCATTTTTTACGTAGGATGTATAAAATGTTGAAATCCATTAATCTCTCCGCCAAATTTACGTCATAAATATTGAGAAAGTCCAAAACCAAAATTCCAAATTCATTTATTTAATTACAATATTTTTTTTGTCACCACCTTAGATTAAAATTGTAGTACTTATATTTATTCTCATGTTTTTAAAACATAGAACATGTTAGTTATTCATCGCTTTTAATTATTAGTATTATTCATTTATTTAATTACAACATTTATTTTGTTACCATTTAGATTTGAATTGTTGTATGTATATTTATTCTCATAGTTTGAAAACATAGAACATGTTAGTTATTCATCGGTTTTAATTATTAAACACTAATAGTGTGTGCATATCCATTGATCTCTATGTTTTTGCAACATATTTTTTCTGTGAATTATATGGAGTTCTCAGAAACAATAGAAGAATCATAATGCATATTTATTCATAACTAAGAAGCATGAAGAGGAGAATGAAAAATTAAAGCCTCCTATAAAACTGAATGTTGATCAATAAAATAATTGGAAATGAATGTTGATTAATAAAATAATTTATTTTATTAAGCAATAGAGAGATAAATAAATGTTGACTGATAAAATAAAATAAAATCCAAATAAATGAATGTTGAAATCTTCTTGCCAATGAAATGATTCATTGAAAATCCTCACTACTACAAAATTGCTAGTTTACTGTCAAGTTAACTTGCAAAAACATGTGGCAATGTCGAGGACATTGCCACCACGTGGCTCTTGTTAAACTCACACAACAATAGAAAGTTTACATTCCCATCCAATTCAAATTGTTAAATCACACAAGGCGTTGATTAAATTCAAGCATATTATTTCCCCATCAAAGTCTCACACAAATGATTCAATCAAACAAAAACAATTCTCCTTATAATATTACTGTTACTTACAACACATTGATCATTTCTAAGCTTAATTAGAGTAGTCACTTACGACACACACTACAACTAAGCTCGTCAACAATTTCACCAGATCCCTACTCAGTCATCATTATAAATAGGAAAAATCTCCTACTCTACTACAATATTTGATTCATCCATAGTTTTAGGGAAAATATCATACTCTACTACATTCTTTGATTCAACCATAATTTTACCTATGCCCATATTTTAGCCTAGATCTACATTATTTTTTGGGTAAAATAGACTTGTGAATAATATCAAGTCCTACAAATATCCTCATATGATTGAGGTGGTGATGTTGTAAATCTTGTGAGTAATATAGAGCTAAGTCTTGTGATTAATATCACCACATTAGACTTGTGAGTAATATCAAGTCAGTAAACTTGTGTGTAATATCAAGTTTTTCTTGTGACTAATATCAAGATAATAGACTTGTGAGTAATATCAATTCCTACAAATATCCTCATGTTGTGAGGTGTTGTACTTTACTGTGTAAAGTGGTTATACTATGTGATGGATTACTAGTCATGGTCACTAAATGCTATAAGTCTCCTTTAGCACTTAGCTACCCCTAGACTGATATACTTTAGCATGCGACTATATGGCCCAGGGTAATATGTGTGATCACAAGTATGTGGAACAATCCTTCTGAGTATGATATGATAAGATGGTTAAATTAATTAATACACATTTGGACCATGTTGTATTTAATTAATTATAAATGAGATAACCATAGAGAAAGAGTAACGATTCAAATTGCCTATGATAGACCTTTATTGAACTTGAATTACTAAGACATTAGTTAAGCATCGGTTGTGGAAAACACATTTCAGTTAATTAAGGAATATCTCCTTGATTTATGCAAAGTATTTGTTCGTGGATAACACTGATTGTGGAGCACTAAAGATATTTAGTTAAACTCCTAACTAGTGTTTAAATAGTTAGTTGGTGATTGAGTTCAGTTCAATCAAGTTCACATTTAGTTCAGTCAGTTCACATTAAGTTAAAGGAAGTTAACTGAAACTCCTAGTGAAAGAAGGAAGGCACATATCTTTTGCATGCAAGTGAATTTTGGGTGCCAATTTGACACTAGGTCAAGGAAGGTGCTAATGTTTAATGTGGTAAAGTAAGTTTTGTGCTCACAGTGCACCAAAAGCACGCAACCATTCACTACCTTCTCGTGTGTATGATTGTAAGCTTGTTATTAAAGTGTTACGCACTTGGAAAGGCTCATACAGTGTTTCTAGTTATCTCTATTCTCTATTGTTGCTTTGAGATCTCTTATCAAGAAATTTGCTTATGTATTGAAAACCCATTTTCTACAATGATCTATCATACTCAATGGATTGTTGGGTTTTTCATCCTCCAAATTCAAAGGGTTTTCCCAGGATACATCTTGTGTTTGATGTGATTGAATTGTTTATGAGATTAACATATGTTGTGATTGTTTGTTAAGAAAAGTTTTAAAGTTCAAGCATCTTCCATTTTTTCCCAAACACTTGATATGGTATCATAGCAAGGGCATGCACGAGCTTAGTTTTATGAAAACATTCTAAACCTACACAGATCTTGAAGTATTGGTAAAATATCTTGAAACAATGACTACAATATCCGTCTGACCAAAAGACTGACTTGAAGGCACATCAAACTTCAACACATGGAAGACGAGGGTGTTGAATATCCTTGAAGATCATGATCTCGATTCCTTTGTGACCATTGTGATTGAAGAGGCTACTGCAAATGAAGGGAGAATCAATTACAAAAATAATCCAACAAAATCAAAGAGGATCATATATGACTCCGTGAAAAATAACCTCATGTCATTGATCACACCATTGAACATGAAAAATGAGTGTTTTGAAACACTCACAAACCTGTATGAGAAGAAGGATCCTACTCAAAAGAGTGCGCAACATGAAGATAGAGAGAGATGATACCGTAGCTTCCTTCTTCACAAATATTTCATAGGTGAAGGATCAACTAGCAAGCATCGGTGTGAAGATGGATGAGGATGAACTTATTAAAACTACCATTGATGGACTCCCCTCCTCATGAGAGACCTTCTTGGATGCGGTGAATGGAAGAGAAGACCAGCCCAATTTTGAAATAATTTGGCACAATTGCATCCAATACGAGGGGCACATTCAAAGCAAGACACCATGACCTAAGGAAGACAATCTTTCTCTCATGACAAGAACCAAGAAAGGGAGGAGTCCATTCACTCCCAATAAGTTCTTTCATGCAAAGAAGAGGGAGTTTACGAGGAAATTTGAAAAATCAAAGTTCAAATGCTTCTACTGTGGAAAGAGAGGTCACTTTGCAACCGAGTGCAATTAAAAGAAGAAGGATGAAGAAAATATTCATGCTTCCATTTCCATAAAAGAAACTACACAAAAGAATGCACTCGAGGAGAAAGGGACAAGGAGGGATTATTACCTTGTCTCTACTTTGTCCAGATATCTCGTCACAGGAGAATATACATGGCTGATTGAAAATGGTGCTTCCAAACACATGCTAGGATTCAAGGTCGCAATCTCCAACCTAAAAGAGAAGTAGTTTGCATGCATGGTAGAATTGGGGGACAATTCCACATATTCGATCCAAGGAGTTGGATCCACATCCTTCCAGTTGATCTTGGGAGATACATTATATGTGGGGGACAGTCTTTATGTCCCTGGCCTAAAGAAGAACCTAATCTCAGTTTCTTTTCTTGAAGATAAGGGCTTCCAAGTTATCTTCATGGAGAATCAAGCATATCTATGGTCAAAGAACCAGAACATCAATATTGGTATTGTTATTGGAGTTCGAGAAGGAGGGATCTACAAGGTCCCAGGAAAGCATGATTAATCCATGGTACATCATACTATCATCCCATGTGATCTTTGGCATAGGAGGCTTGGACACCTCCACTTTATATCACTTCCTAGTTTGCAGCGAATGGTGAAAGGCATGTCTAGTTTTTATTTTGTACATGACGTTGTTTGTCGGGGGTGTGCTTTAGGAAAGAATGTTAAAAATAAGTTTCCTAGAATCCATACTAGATATAAAGGAATCTTATATTTAGTACACTTGGATGTATGTGTACCCATGTCATCCCCTTCCCCCAATGGACACCTTTACTATGTATTGTTCATTGATTATTTCTCACATAAGGCATGGATTTATTTCATGAAAGATAAGAGTGAAACCTTCAGTAAGTTTCAAGAATATAAAGCCTTAGTAAAGAATCAAACAAGTAGGCATATCCATGCCCTAAGGTATGATAATGGTGGAGAGTTTGAATCAAATGATTTTAATGATTTTTTTAGTGATGCAGGGACATGTAGACAATTAACAATTCCTTACAACCCACAACAGAATGGGGTTGTAGAGAGAAATAACATAACTGTCTGTGAGGATTCAAAATCCATGTTACATGATTAGGATATATCTGCTTATTTATGGGCAGAAGCCACTAGTACAACAATGTACATATAAAATAGAAGTCTACATGCAATTCTTGATGAGAAAACACCTAAAGAGGTGTTCACTGGTGAGGAACTAGACATTTCACATCTTCAAATATTTGGATGTCTTGTGTACATTCACATCCAAAAGAAAAGAGAACCAAGATGGAACCTTCTAGTAAGAAGGGAACTTTTGTGGGCTACAATGAGACCTCTAAGGAATTCAAAATATATGTACCTGGTGAGAGACATGTTGAGGTTACCGGGACGTGACTTTCCATGAGGAGGAAACATTCAAGTGGTCAAAATAGCTTGAATGTGATCTAGAGGCTCCTATATTAGAAGATCATATTGATGATTCTTTCCCTTTTGATTTTCAGAGGGAGAATCCAACAAAACATGCAGAGCTACCTGTCATTGATGAATCGGTTGAACTGGTTGATGAACCTCCCACAAAGAGGAGGTTAGCATGGTGTTGAGATGTATTGAGATATGTTGAGAAGCATGGACCACTAGTCGGATATTCCAAAGAGTGCAAAGAAACCTGATAGGTATTCAAGATATGTTGCATTGATGAGTAGCATCAGTGACTTAGAGCCTTCATCACATGAAGAGGCTGCAAAACAACAAGTGTGGAAATATGCTATGACAGAGGAATATAATTCTATTCTAAAGAACGATGTTTGGGATATTGTTCCGAGACCTGAGAGGAAGTCAACTATAACTTCCATATGGATTTACAAGATAAAACATGTGGCGGATGACAGTGTGGACAAGTACAAAGCCATGCTTGTTTCCCGTGGTTTCTCTCAGAAAGAGGGAATTGATTATGAGGATACTTTTTCTACAGTGGCCAGGTATACCACTATTAGATATATTATTTTACTTGCATCAATATTGGGCTGGAAGCTTCACCAGATGGATGTGAATAATGCCTTCCTCAATGGTGAGGTTGAGGAAAAGGCTTACATTGAGTAGCCTGAGGTTTTTGTGATACATTGGAAGGATTCCCATGTGTGAAAGTTGAAGAAATCTCTGTATGGTTTAAAACAAGCTCCTCGAGCTTGGTATACGAGAACAGACAATTATCTTCAGAAACTGGGTTTCTTGAAGAGTGATGCAGATTCAAACTTGTACTTCAAAGTAGTGGAGAACCAACCCTTCATATTGGTTCTATATGTTGATGATATTTTTCCTCATTGGAGAGGAAAGTTTGATTGTTGAGTGTAAGAGGGAGCTTATCTCAGAGTTTGAGATGAAAGACTTAGGTCTTATGCACTAATTTTTAGGCCTTGATATTTGGCAGAGTAATGATGAGATATTTCTATCTCAAGGGAAGTACACTATGAAAATCTTGCACATATTTGACATGGTGGATTGTAAATACATGAATACTCCTATGGATTCCAATTTGAGGAAACTCCATGAGATTGACAATGGATCAGATCCAGTGCACCCCACATTATACATACAATTTATTTTCTTGTTGATGTATTTGATACATTCAAGGCATAACATTTTCTATGTAAATAGCATTTTGAGTCAGTTCATGACTGATCCTAAACAAAAATAGCATTTTGAGTGTTGAGATTACAACATTATGAATCATTTTACAGTATTGTGAGTAATATCAAGCCATTAGACTTGTGAGTAATATAAAGTCCTACAAATATCCTCATATGATGGAGGTGGTGATGTTGTAAATCTTGTGAGTAATATCAAGCCGAGTCTTGTGAGTAATATCAAGAAAATAGACCTGTGAATAATATCAAGTTGGTAAACTTGTGTGTAATATAAAGTTAGTCTTGTGAGTAATATCAAGACAATAGAATTGTGAGTAATATCAAGTCCTACAAATATACTCATGTTGTGAGGTGGTGTACTTTATTGTCTAAAGCGGTTATACTATGTGATGCATTACTAGTTGTCACGTCCCCACCCCTGATCCCAACGATGGAGAGGACGTGACGAACACACAGCTGCAGTCAAACGGGAAAATTAGACCATGAACATAAACATCAAAATGCATTGAATTAAAAATATACACAGATGTATAATGCAATCTACAGCGGAAGCAAAAACATTCATTCAAGCATTCAGCATGTTCATAATAATTCATAAAGAAAATACAGTTTTGGAATAAAATACAAAAGAATACTTATCTTGAAAAGAAGCTGGCCCACAATTAGCTACGTCACTGCAACGTTCCACCCAACCATAGGCCAATGTGCTCATCAATCTCTCAACATCACTGCCATCCCTGAGTTGGGCATGATTCCATAAGGAACTAGGGAAAAATAGGCTCACACATAGCCAAAACCATACACCCATAGTCAATCCAACACCTCGTTGGGTTTCACAGACTGTCTAGCCAAGCGAATAAGAAATTGGGTTTCAAAAGCTGCTAAGGCAACAAGCCAATAAAATAGGGGTTCCTTGGACTTACTCATCCAAGCCTAAATTTACATCAAACACACAGTCAACCAATTAACAGGTGGGTTCCTTAGACTTACCCAGCCAAGGAAACACCAGCATGCACTTCACAACAAAATACAATTGTTGGTTTGTAGAGAAATGTTTGACAACCACATACATAAATAGAAGATGAGGAAAAAAAACCCAAGTGACTGAACCGTCTCAAAAAACGTTTGAGGGCCTTCCCAAGGAAAAAATGACCTGTATTCACCCCCAAATCATGGGTCTACCCTCCCAGCCACAAAACATAACCAAAAGGGGTAGGTTTGCAACCAAAATATACTGGTGAGAAGGGAAAAAACAACCCAGGATGAGCAATTCGATTTTCAGAAACTTCTATGGGCTTCGCGTGGGAAAAAATGGACTCAACAACCACCCAAAAATTGTGGTTCTGTTCTCCAATTCACCGTGCAACCCAAAAATGAGTTCCCTAGCTTGAAGAAATTAGGAAAAATGTAGAAAATGTGAGGGAAGCTCCAATCTTGCTCACAGTGGCAAAACGGCCTCCTCAAACCCCAAAATTGTGGCCCCTTTCTTCCCATTCGCCCAACAACGCCCAAAACACATTTTGGGTATGGAGAAGGGAAGGAAACGGTAGCAAAACCATGGAGGAGAGAGCTCAGTCTCTTCCTGCAACATAAGGGAGCCAAAAATCCATGAGGATGGGTGATAAATGAAAGCCATAGGTGCATAATGGCTTGAGCATGCATTCCCAAGCTTTTACTTGCCCCAAAAGTAAAAAACACACTTTTCATAAAATGGGTGACTTCCCAAATTCCAATTTGACCTCCATACCTTTCCCATCCCAAGGAGATAACTTCTTCAACCACTTCTAGATGACTGGGAAAACAAGGAAAAAATGGGTAGTTGATAAATTATGGGGTTTCCCCTTGGACATTTGCATTTTCCCCATAGGCTCAAAGGTTTGAATAATTCCCCCTCCCTATTCCTTTTGAAATCATGCCCCCATCTCTTTAACATTGCGGCGCATAGCTAGTTGTGGTATTTTTATTAATTTGCATTTTACATGATGTCTCAAACATAATGTGCCTGGCTAGAACATAATCCATCGGCATCGATTTTAATCGCCGAAACATAAAATACTAAATCCATGGTGGGGCCTTTGCCTTGAGCTCCACACCATGATTAAACACAATATTTACATCATATGCAATTCAATACCATGGGGTCAAAACCAGGGTGTTACACTAGTCATGGTCACTAAATGTTGTAAGTCTCCTTTAGGTCTTAGCTACCCCTAGAGTGATATACTTTAGCATGTGACTATATGTCTTGGGGTAATATATGTGATCATAAGTATGTGGAACAACCATTCTGAGTATGATATGATAAGATGGTTAGATTAATTAATATACATTTGGACATGTAGTATTTAATTAATGATAAATGAGATAAGTATAGAGAAAGAGTAAGGATTCGATTTTCCTATGACATACCTTCAGTGAACTCGAATTACTAAGACATCATTTAAGCATCAGTTGTGGAAAACAAGTTTAAGTTAATTAAGGAATCTCTCCTTGATTTATGCAAAGTGTTTGTTTGTGGATAACACTGATTGTGGAACACTAAAGACATTCAATTAAAATCCTAACTAGTGTTCAAACAGTTAGTTGGTGATTGAGTTCAGTTCAATCAAGTTCACATTCAGTTCAACCAGTTCACATTCAATTAAAGGCAGTTAACTCCTAGTGAAAGAAGGAAGGCACATATCTTCTGCATGCAAGTGAATTTGGGGTGCCAATTTGACACCAAGTCAAGGAAGGCACTAATGTTGAATGTGGTAAAGTAATTTTGGTGCTCATAGTGCACCAAAAGCATGCAACTATTCACAACCTTCTCTTATGTATGATTGTAAGATTGATATTAAAGTGATATGCACTTGGAAAGGCTCATACAATGTTCCTAGTTATCTCTGTTCTCTACTGCTGCTTTGAGATATCTTATCAAGAAATCTACTCATGTATTGAAAAACCATTCTCTGCAATTATCTATCATACTCAAAGGATTGCTAGGTTTTTCATCCTCCGAATTCAGAGGGTTTTTCGAGACTACATCTTGTGTCTTATGTGATTAAATTGTTTATGAGATTAAGATATGTTGTGATTGTTCAATTTTTGCTCAAATATTGACACAAATCCACCCAAACTTACTCGTTCACCATGGTTCAGGCCATGTGGATGCACCTAGGGGTATAGTGGTACTGGGATTGGATCCCTAGACCCCATGTCATGCAAGTACTAGCCACTTTTGCAGTTGCTAATTTTCCTAGTAAAAAAAAATACTATCCCACAATAAAATTATTAAGAATGACCACCAATATTTAGTTTTTATAAACTATGATCTAAAGACACTCTAAACTTCTAAGAAATACTGAATTGTAACTAAATGCCAATAATGTATATCAATATATGCAAGTTTTCCAATTTGTAATATAAAACAAGGTTAAGCAAGCCATTGCACAATTATGTTGTTACTATACTAACATGGGTGCATACTTAATTTACTAATTTTTAGGTGTTTTCCTATATTTTGTTCGATATTTGAAATAATGAATATCAATCATGTGCAGGGTAGTGTTGGTATGCCTATGGGTATAGTGGAAGCATATTAAAATTGACCCCATGTCACACAAGTATGAGGTTGACCCCGTTACTGATTCCCCTAAAAACAAAAACAATGAATATATCTAGTATTTCTTATTTACAAGTTAAGAACCTTCACTTCAGTAGACATAGTGTAGAGTACAAAAAGTGTTAAGCACCATGCAATATTTTTGAAGTCTATATAGTGATTAGCATTTATTGTAGCAAATAATTGTCATTGGTTATGTCACTTCACTTGTAGAGCATATGATGCATTTTATTTGTCATTGTGACAATTTTGAGGCCATATGTGTAGTGGTTATTATAGACTTCAACACATCCTGAGAAATGTTTTGAGTACTTTCTATTTTGAGGATATTAATCGGGGTAAACTGGGAAGTTACAGTTTTGACAATCTAACCCTAAAGGGACATTGAGTGAGGTCCACAATATTCATAGAGGCAACTAACCTGAAGACTTGACCCTATGACCCTATACTTGTAATTCATAGTAGTCAACCACTCAAGCTAACCCAAAAAGCTAACCTTTCCATATTTATATGTCTTACATAGTTGATTTGAATACCATTAACATCAAATATAAATGTTAATGGCTATGGAATTTGGTGATTAGAATTCCTGTAATCACATGTATTTGTTATCAAATACAATAAAAAAGTTTATTTTCCAACATTGACCCCCCTATGCATAACATGTCACTCTACATATATGTTAAAATTGAATGACAATATGTCAGTGCTCCAAGAAAGAATCCAATGGATAGCCCAAGTGATGATTTCAATATATCTTGGTCGCTTATAAATTAAGTACTAGAGGCTCTCAAAATAAATATTTATTATTAATTTACTATCTTTACAAATTAATTATTAGTCTCTCTAAAGAACTAGAGGCCCTAAAGAACTTATCCCAATGAAAGAGAAATATCTCCATAAACCAAGTCTTAAGCGTCAAGAATGTTTGTGGATAATGCTCCATCCACCTCCATACCACTTTGAATTTGAATTTGTGCAATGTATCAGGCCTCCTACTTCAATTTCCAGCCAAAATAAGAGAATTGTTTAGTTATGTGGTACTAGCGTCAACTGATACAGGGCCACTCGCAAGAAATCAATCACACCCAGTCTTCTACACAAGAAATATACCATCAGTTATCCAATTGATTTTTTTTGGAAGGGCATGATTTTTTTGCCTGGGAGACAAATGACTGCATGAAAGTTTCCATGCAATAGAAATGAAGGGGTCAATTAAAGAACCCTCAGGTTTGATGACCTTCCCACACAATATACACAGAGTATAAAGATAATAATAATATTAACAAGAGTTTACAAGCTCTCAGGGACATTTGAGGCCTATCGTTGCCAATCTTCTTTGTATAGTTCCAATTTTATGGAATGTATTTAGACAGCCAAATATAACATGTATTCACAAATCAATTTCACATGACAGATATGGAAATGATGAGCCTAGTTTGGACATTGAATTCCAAGCACTAAGAATAGTTTTCAATTCATCTGGTTAAAAAAGAAGAAAAGATAGTTCATATCTTGAAATAACAACATTTACTCCATATTTTAACCAATGATAACATTTACATACTGTTGATTTTCCCAATATTAACATGTTACTCATGCCATGAGGTAGAGTTTCCATTTTGTAAATGAAAGTGACAATTTAAAGGATCCTCTTTGAGTATCCTCCCGGTGCCTCATTGGAAAATGCAACCTTTTCAATTGCATTATATTGACCAAATTATTAATGGAAGATGTTTTTTTTCATCTCTTATTGATGTTTGTTAGAAAGATCCATGCAACCATATCACCAACTATTGCAAATATGTAATCAATGAGAGGCTCTAAGGTAGATATTATAAGTATTTACATCATTTAAGTTTTAGTTTCTTTAACAATGTCAACTTATGATGAAAGTTATATTGTAATTATGTGATGTTAGGCCAACTAAGATTAAGGATCTCAAGTTTTACACGATTGGTAAGAGATACTATTTATGAGAAGGTGCATCAAACTCAAGTATTTAGTTGTTCCAAAGAGTCCAATATATCTATAAATGACTATATTGACATCTCACTCAAAATCAAAACTTTAAGAAATGATAATACTCCTAATTGCCTTTCTTTGAACTTCTACTAAATATGGATTTCTGTTAATAAACAATGTGGGCATGATATGAATAACAAAATAGAGAAGTTATTAAAACATAACAATATTTGGTTGCATCCATAATAGTCATTTTCATTCAAAGTTGTAAAACCCTTATCCACATATAAATGTTTTTTTTCTTATTCCCATTTGCTTCAAATTGCTAAATCACACAGGGAGTAGATTAAATTGAAGCATATTGTTTGTTCATAAAAGTGTCTCATAACTAGTTCAATCAAAGAAAACCAATTCATCCTCTAAGGTTATTGTACTTATGCATATAGAGCACAATTACATAATAACATCCTCCATGTTGATGCATCAAAACTTAACCATTGGAGATCATAAAGCATATTGGACTTCACAAACTCTAGAGAGAATATTCCCATTGTTAATAGAAATTTGATTGCAAGGAGAATCCCTCCACACTTATCATACACAGACCATTTCCTCATTGTTGTAGTGTATGAAGATAACTAAGCACCATGTAAACTTCTATAATCTCTATCTTGTTTTTAGCATTTTATGATAACATGGTAAATTGCATCACCTCACTTGTGGACATTAATGTGACCCTAGATTTATTTATTGAATGAAAATATTATTAAATGAAAATTTGAAATTTGAAATCTTAATACATTAAAAATAATTAAATGAAAATCTTTCAATAAAATTTGTGTTGTACATTTAATTAGAATATCATTAACATTAAATATAGATGTTAATGATTTAAGTACCATCATTGTTGCGCCTAAGAGGCCCATTCTATAGCTAGTATAGATGTTAATGATTTAAGTACCATCTGTTTTCTAAGACTGGCACATAGGTATTCTGGTTGTCATTGATGAAAATACAAATTTTGATCAGAAGGACAGAAGCACAAGCTTGAAAGAGATGCATGTAGACTTGGTGGAAAAAGATAGTAAAACGACTTGTTGATTTCGAGCGGATGGATTTTTGTTTTCGAACCACTACGGTGGTGGTTGGTTTTATGAATTTGAGCTGCTACAACGGTGGGTGGCTGTTTGATTTTGAGCTACTATGAAGGCCGGTGGATTTTTGACTGCAAGTCGATATGTGGATGGTTCACGGTGGTAGATGGATTTGTGATTTTGAGCAGCTACGACGGCGGATGGTTTTCTGAACTCCAGTCGCTATGGTGGTGGGTGGATTTTTAACTACGAGCTGATAAGACGTATAGTTCCTGACTTTTGAGCCACTATGGCGGATGGCTCCTGTCATTCGAACCGCTACGGCAGATAGTTCCCGATGATCAAGCCAATACAGCGGCAAATGATTCTTGACTCTTGAGCCGCTACGACAGATACTTCCCGATGTCCAAGCCGATACACGGATGGTTCTACAGAGAATGAGCCACTACGGCAGAAGACTTATTGCTCTTGAGCCGCAACGCAGGGTGAATTTCTCAGTCTATCTATCGGGTAAACTCCCAATGTTTTGTGTTCCGCTACATTGGATGGATTCTTTAGTTAATGACTGCCATGGCGGCAGAGTTTTCATTCATGTCTATGTGATAGAATTTCTTGGTTTTTGGTTCCTCTACAACGGATAGGCATCTCAAGTTCAAAGGAGTATAGCGAAGCACTTAAAGACTTAATCATGGAAAAATTCAAAACGTTATGTATTCTAATGGTTGAGATCCAGTTTTTCAATCTGATCTCATGATTGTTGTTCTAATCAGTTACAAGCATTTATAGAAGTATGACTGATTCTTGATTAGGAAAACGAAGAGTTGGGAAATTTCAACTCAAAATGGGCCTTTTAACTTTAACTCAAATTCCATGTCATCATGTGTTAGCCAATGAAATTGCTTTAAATTTGAAATACCGTATAGGTCTTAAACACTTTTTTAATATAAATTTGGGGATAGGTATCATAAAAAAAACTACTTTTTTTGTTTGTATTTTCGACATATCTCCCTATGTTTTTACTCAAATTTCGATCAGGATAGCTCGTTGGATGCAGAATGTACTCAACATACTTTTGACGGACCCCGCTACCCCAAAAACAAGAAATATCTGAAAAAAAATGTGATGAGTAAAAAAACGGGAGTAATTCCAAGTGGTTGAGCCATTCAAAGGAGATAAACCATAGAAGAACCAGAGTATATGAAGAAGAGGTAGAACGAATGAAGATCAGAGATAAAGAAGACCAAAAGAAGAATGAATAAAAACTGTCGAGTATAACGGAACAGAGAAGGTGCAGTGACAGAAGCAAAATGAAAGCAGAATAGAAGAACAGAACATAGATGAAGTAGTAAGCATTGTTATATTAGTATCGTTATATTGTATTGATTCAAAGTAATTCTAGCAAATCAAGACGGTAGGGAGGTGCTAGGGAGGACTGTTCTCCTCAAGATTCAGTAGGTGCTGGAGAACTTTGAGAGTTGGATATATCTACAAGTTGGTGCTTGTAATTCAAAGGTTGTAGCCTCACTTGAGTAGGAGCTCAAAAAAAGATGTACATAAGTTGAAGCTTTCCTGATATCCTAAGAAGAAGATTTTTTCTCTTTATGGGTCTTCTCATGAAATCTATGTCTTTGTTTATTTTATGTGATTGAATGTTGATGGTTTACTTTACATATTAAATCTGATGTAACAAAGTTTCTTGTTTGGGTACATAGGGTACTCCCAAAAGACTGAACACCTTGAGCAACCGCTTCACACAAATAGATCACAGATCAACACATCGATGTTTGTCACATGGTTGAAACCCTCGAGAGAGAAACAGTCCATGGCCCCAACCAAATAGCTACTTGGAGCAATTTATTATGCAAAAGAAAGAAAGTTACATGAGCTTCTCATAATCGATCAACTAGCCAAGGACCCTCCAGGCTCTTTAAATAGAGATCATGGACCAATCAGGTGTTAAGCCACGGATAAATGGTAGGTATGATCTAAGAGAAGTTGAACATTCAGATCACCCTATGTCTAGAACATATTGTGACCATCGGATTAGAATATTTAAAAATTCATACTAATGCATACTAAAGAAACACACTTTTACCTAACGGATATATTACACAAGTTGATCTTAACTAACTCCTAAGTGTCTAAATATCCTAACATCCCCCCTTAAGAACAACTTGGGATAGGATTGAAGGATATACAAAAGTGACACTATTAGGAGAAGGAAGGAGGCATTAGAGCCTATCCCCCCTTAAGGACACATTCCAGAGCTCCTTACATAGAACGAAATTTAGAAAACTTCTCTTATGTAAGAGACTTGGTGAAGATGTCTGCAACTTGATCATCTGTAGGGCAATAGAGCACTTCAATAACATGATCATGAACAAGATTTCTGATGAAGTGCATGTGTAGCTCAATGTGTTTGCTGTGCTGATGTAGAACTGGATCTTTGGCAAGATTGATGACACTTTGATTGTCACACCAAAGTGGAGTAGGCTGCTATTGCTCGAATCCAAACTCTCAAAGGATTTGTCAAAGCCATAAAGATTCCTGACTGGCATTAACTGTGGCTTGATATTCTGCTTCTGCTAAAGAAAGAGAAAGAGCTTGTTGTTTCTTACAAGCCCAAGTGACAGGTCCAAATACCAGACTGAAAACATAACCTACAGTAGACTTTCGATCATTAGGATCGTCGGCCCAATCTGAATCAGTGAAACCAACCAACAAAGGTTCCCCCCTTGTACTATAATGAATCCCAAACTGAATTGTACCTCAAATATATCGAAGTATTCTTTTTACTGCTTTCCAGTGACTTTCATGAGGTGTTTGCATATAATGGGCAACATGACCAACGACAAAGGAAAGGTCAGGACGGAAATGAGTCAAGTATAAGAGACTACCAACAAGATGATGATACAAGGTGGCATCTACTTCAGGGGAAGTACAAGTGGTAGAAATTTTGACTCCAGACTGGAAGGGAGAAGGGGCTAGTTTACAATCTTCCATGTGGAAGCGAGGAAGAAGGCCACAAGCATACTTAGACTGGGAAATAAAGATTCCTTCTTTTGTTTGCAAGCCTTGGAGACCAAGAAAATAATGTAAATGTCCTAAGACTGACATTTCAAAATTTTGCTCAAGACTGGATTTAACATGGGTTATAAGTTTAGGGTCACTACCAGTAAGGATAATATCATCAACATAAAGAACACGTATGATGAGACATTGGGGTCAGAATGACATCTAGAAAAACTAGTGTTAAGGAGAAAGCTATCCATTTTGGCATACCAAGCTCTAGGAGCTTACTTAAGGCCATATAAGGATTTATTAAGGAGATAGACAAGGCTAGAGTTATCCTGAACATATCCAGGAGGTTGTTCCATGTAAATTTCCTCCTGTAAATCACCATGTAAAAAGGAAGAATTTATATCCATTTGATGGACTTTCCAGTTATGTAAGGCGGCAAGGGAAAAAATAAGGCGAATGGAATTCATTTTTGCGACAGGAGCAAAGGTTTCATTGTAGTCAATCCCTTCAACTTGGGAAAAAACTTTGGAAACTAACCTTTCCTTAAGTCTTTCAACACTTCCATCTGATGCATACTTAGTTCTGTAGACCTATTTACATCTGACAAGGTTTCTTCCTTTTGGAAGAGGAACAAGATCCCAAGTATCGTTCGCCATTAAGGAACAATATTCTTCATCCATAGCTGCATCCCAATCTGGATTTCCTGAAGCTTCTGCAAAAGTTTCTGGATCATGATTCTTGCAAACTTGAGCCAAAAGATAAGGGGCTCCTGAAACTGAGAACGTGTTCAACGTTGATCTCTAGGATCATCGGCAAGATCACCAACTGCTTCACATGTTGAACGGACCCATCAAGGAAGCATTGGTGCTGGTGCAACTAGAGGAACATGAGCAGGCAGAGGTGGATTTTCATCCTCACTGTCATCATTAGAAATTGGAGTTGAAAACCTATCAATGAAGTTGGAAGAAGAAGAAGAAGGCACAATCGTCGAATCAGGCTTGCAGGCTAAAGATAGCACACCCGCCAAGTTAGGCTCGCAGGCCAAGAGATTTTCATCAAATTTAACATCTCTTCTAATGATTATATCATGAGAATGTGGCTAAAGAAGTCTCTAACCTTTTACATCTTCTGAATATCCAACAAATATGCACTTTTCACTTCTAGGCTGCAATGCTTTCTGTTTTTCATCCAGAATGTGAGCCCATGCTTCACAACCAAACACACGAAAGTGACTTACATCTAGTTTAATTTTACTCCATGCTTCTTCTGGCGTTATGCCTTGTAAAAATTTAGTGGGTGTGTGATTAACTATGTAATTTGCATAATTTATGGACTCAGCCCAATATTGAAGACTTAGTCCCTTAGATTGTATCATACAATAAGCCATTTCTTTTAAAGTACAGTTCTTATGTTCAGCTACACCATTTTGTTGTGGTGTATATGGAATAGAGTGCTGCTATTGGATTCCTTGTTCAATGCAAAAAGTAGTGAACTTTTTGTTAACATATTCTCCTCCATTGTTAGGTGTTAACTTAATAATTTGATGACCAGATTGTTTTTCAACAATGGCCTTGTAGGCCAAGAACATGTTAAATACTTCGCTCTTAAGTTTTAAGAAGTAAACCCAAGTGCATCTAGAGTAGTCATCAATGAAAGTTAAGAAATATTTGAAACCAGAAAAAGGAAGCAGATGGAAGAGGGCCACACAAGTCACTATGCACAAGCTCCAAGGGATCCGAGGCGTGCCAAGAGGCACGTTTGTCAAAACTGTCTCGATGATGTTTTCTGAGTACACAACCGGAACATACACCATCCTTGCAAGATACCATCGGAAGACCAGTCACCATATTTTCTTTACATAGTTGTTGCAATGAGCGATAATTTAAGTGACCAAATTGCTTATGCTAAAGTTTGCTCTAGTTATCACTATGAGCAAGAAAAACTGAAGGAAAAGGTGATGACCCAAAGTTGTTAAATTTGTACAACCTAGTAATATCATCAACAGTTCCAGTAGCAAGGACATTTTGAGGATTTTTAAAATCCTTGATTACAATTTGGTGAGGGGTAAACGTCACAGTTTTACCTTCACCCAAATGAGTAATTTGAAAGACTTATAACAAATTGCAGGAAATTTTTGGAACACATAGTACATCACTGAAATGACCATTTTCTACTAGAACTGTTCCAGATCCTACAACAATTAAATATCTATCATCACCAACAAATATTTTCTTGGTGTTACATTCATGCATAGTAGAAAAGATGGCTTGATCCTTATCCATACGATAAGATGCTCCAGAATCAATGAACCATTCATTTGAAGTAGAAGGAGAAGATGCAGTATAAGAGTAACCAGAAGCACAAAGTGCATGTTCCATGAGAGGTAGATTCTGAAGATGAATCTAAGCTAATGTGGTGCTTCTTCATTGCTACTTCCAAGGATGCCATCTTCTTGAAACACTTAGATTCATCATGATTATCTTTCCCACAAAAAATGCAATGATGCTCAATATTCTTTCCTTTTGGCTTGGATCCTTTGTCATTTTTTTAAAGAAGGAGCTGATTGAGAGGGTTTGGGACCCTTGTTGTTTGGATTATTATTGCGAAAATTCTATTTCTTGGGAGGCTTGGACTTTTCTTTCTGTTGGGACAATAAGGCTTTCTCAAATATATCTGCATTTTTAATTATTCCAAGATGAATGAGCTTATCTTACTCTTTAATTAAGGAATCACAAAAGGATTCAAGACTAGGCTCTTGATAGCTAGCTGTAGTCAAGGATTCTTTCATGGAGTAGAATGTAGATACAAAAATAGAATATGCAGGTCCAAGTTTGGAAATAATATGATAAATACATTGTTTGTCTTATTTCTTAATCTTGCATTCTTCACATAAGAGTCTAAGAGTTTTATATTCAGATAAATAGTCTTGAATGCATGAAAAGTCACTTGGATTCAAAGAAATCAACTCATTCTCAAGTTGATTCCCTCGAATTTCATTGTGTTTACCAAACATAGATTCCAACTTTTCCCAAGCTTTATCAGGTTCATCAATAGAGATTGACATCCCTATCAATCCATGAGCTTCATCACACATCTATTTTCCCATTTAATTTTCGTATCATCATTAGTGGGTTCTGTTTCTTTCCTTGAGGTTATCCTGAAAAGTCCCATACTTCGTAGAACATCCTCCATACGATATTTCCATGAGAAATAGTTAGAACTTGTAAGTATAATATCACAAGGGCAGGCCATACTGTAAAATAATGGTTGAAAGAACAAAAACTAACTATCTAGATGCAAATAGCTCGAAAAAATATGTTGTTTAAAAAAAAACGGCACTGAAAACTGATTCTGGATGATGAAGCTATGCTTAATCAAAGAAAATGTTGAAGATGTCCCCAATAGTGATGTGGCAGATATTAACTTGACCAATTAAAAAAAAGAACCCCCTTCTTCCCAAGATGAACCTTTGACAATCACTTACAAGAAAGTTGTTTTTTTTAAGTGAGTCACTTTTGTAAAATAAGTGATGTTCACTTTTACAATAATGTTACTTTTAAAGAGTGCGGCAATAAATTAAAAGACTTAAGTGACTCACATTTTATTTTATTTTATTTATGTGAGATGCACTTTTATAATAAAGTAACTTGAAAATAGAAATTGCATGTGCTAAAGTAACTTAATAAGACTTGAACTCAAGACCTATTAAGGAAGAAAGCAACTTCGAACCAAGTGAGCTAAGTTTAAAAGGTACGTAAAAGAATGGAAAGAGGAAGGGGATTTTTTTTTTTTTACTATTCTCTCTTGTTTTCCGTGCTTTCCTTTTTTTTTGCAAAACACAAAACAAATGAAAAAAAAAACAAAAAAAACTTTTCCACTCTATGGGTGGGGTTAGATATTGGTCAGCATACACGGAAAGTCTACGTCATCAAGTTTTCTTGTTGTTTCCGATTCACCATGTTTGCAGAAAGTGCACAACAAAGAGCATACGTAGCCGAGAAGACAAGAAAAAAAAATTTTCCTTTCTGTTTCTGATTCGTCGCGATCGCACAAGGTGCACAGAAAAGAGCATACGCAGCCAGAGAAGGCAATAGTCCGAGACTAAAACAATAAAGATCTAATAATAAAACTGATAAAATATGAAAGATTTTAAAAAAAATTAACACATCCGTCACTGTAACATTATACCTTTATATTTGTCAAAATGGGTGTTTCTGGAACAAACAGAAATAGTTTTCCCAATGGAAACGATGCTCCAGACGCAATGGAACAGCTTCCACAGGCCACAAATGCATAGAAAATCCAAAATCAGAAACCCTTTCAAACTTTCGGCAACACCGGTTCCATATCTTGATCAAAACCAAAGGCGGCTCTTTATAAATGCTCTGATACCATGTTTGGGTACATAGGGTACTTCTAAAATACCGAAATCCTTGAGAAATCGCTTCACACAAACAGATCATAGATCAACACATCGATGTTTGTCACGTAGTTAAAACCCTCGAGAGGGAAACAGTCCACGGCCCCAGCCAAATAGCTACTTGGAGCAATTTATTATGTAAAAGAAAAAAAATTACATGAGCTTCTCATAATCGATCAACTAACGAAGGACCCTCCATGATATTTAAATAGAGATCATGGACCAATCGGGTGTTAAGCCATGGATCAATGGTAGGTATGATCTAAGATAAGTTGAACTATCGGATCACTCTATGTCTAGAACATATCGTGACCGTTAGATTAGAATATTTACAAATGCATACTAATGCATACTAAAGAAACACACTTTTACCTAACGGATATATTACACAAGTTGATCTTAACTAACTCTTAAGTGTCTAAATATCCTAACATTTCTGCTAGAAAAGAATGAACATAGAATTCATCATAACATATTGACTGTCATAAAACATCAGGGATAAGAATTTTAAAATTGTATATGATTGTTTAAGCATTGAAATTAACTGATTCACCCCCCCTCTCAGTTAATTGAATACTTTCAACAATCGGTATTAGAGTCGGTTCCTTTAGTCTAAGGAAGATCTGATAAGCTTAAACATGACAAGACATGAAGTTTCAACCAATAAAGCTCCTCTATTTGATGGAACCAATTTTGCTTTTTGGAAAGTTAGAATGAGAACATGCATAATGTTGTTAGGCGCTGATGTTTAGGAAGTGGTGGAAACCGGATATATGAAACCTATTTTACTAGCTTTCAAAGATGATAAGATAGAGTTTAGTTTTAATGCAAAAGAAATGAATGCCATACTGAGTGGTCTTTCAGAAGTTGAGTTTGTAAAGGTAATGCATTTTGAATATGCAAAAGAAATGTGGGATAAACTCATTAGTATCTAGGCAGGAGATGAAAAAGTAAAAGATGCCAAACTTCAGACTTACAGACTGATATTTGAACAACTAAAAATGAATGAGGATGAGATTGTTAGTAAGTATTTCATAAGAGTTGAAGAGCTTGTGAATGCCATGAAGGTTCTTGGTGAAAAGATTGGTGAAGCTCCTCTTGTTCAAAATATTTTGAGGTCTCTGCCTGATAGGTTCAATCCAAAAGTCTCTGCAATAGAAGAAATGAATAATCTGAAAACCTTATCTATTGACCAACTTCTAGGAACTTTAATTGCCTATGAAATAAGGATCAATAAAGATAAATATACCATTAGAGAAGCTTCATTTAAAGTAGAAAAACATACAAATTCTGAAGTAGAAGAAATTGAGGAAAAAATTGTAAGAAGACTGAAAACTGGATCAAGAAAATATAAAGGGAAGTTGCCTTTTAAATGTTTCAACTGTGGTAAGGTAGGACACTTTGCATCTAAATTCCCTTATAAGAAAAAAGGTCAGAATTCTGTCGATGAAGAGAAACACACATTTAAGAGATATGACAAAGACAATAACTACAAAATAAAAGTCTTTGTGTGAATGATGATGATCCCTTAGAAGTTACAGATAGTGATTCATCTTGTGAAGATAAAATGAATGACTTTATGCTTATGTCCATAGAAAATCTTGAAGGTGAATATGCTGAAAGTGATATGAACGATGAAGATGTTGTAGTTGATATGCAAGGTGAGTTGATTTGTGCGTTGGAAGAAATTGATAGACTCAGACTAAAGAAAAGAAAAGAAAAACAATTACATATGCAATATGAAAAGAATGTTAAAGAATCCAGTGCAGATTGTATTTTGTTAAAGGTAGAACTTGAAGAAGCAAAGAAAATAAGAGATTTTCTACAAGAACAATTATCACAGAAAGGGGTGAGATGTGAAGCATTGGAGGAAGAAGTAGTGAAACTCAGGAAAGAATTGGAGAAATTCCAATCTCTCTATCATCAAAACTTGTCAAATATTAAAGCTTCAGAAGAACTAAATAGCATACTTAATAAGCTAAGGTCTCCTTTTATCAAGACTGGTCTAGGTTACCAAGAAGGTACAAGTAGCAGTCAGTCAGAAAACAAGGAAACAACTAAAGTGATTAATTTTCAAAACAACAATCAGTGAGAGTACACAAAGTCAACAAATTTCATCAAAGTTGAGGAAAATAAGAATTACAGTGAAGACAAACTAATGAGTGGTAGAGGTGATATAGCTACAGGAACAGATAACCATGCTCTGCAGTTAAAAAGGCATGAAGAAGAGATTAAAAA
The DNA here is from genome assembly GCA_001517045.1 of Pseudotsuga menziesii. Taxonomy (NCBI): domain Eukaryota; kingdom Viridiplantae; phylum Streptophyta; class Pinopsida; order Pinales; family Pinaceae; genus Pseudotsuga; species Pseudotsuga menziesii. The sequence continues at coordinate 143,163 of LPNX010329976.1, forward strand.
CAGAATGACATGTCAATCTACTCCAAGAAGATAGTCAAGATTCAAGTACCAAAACGTTTTCAATGGCCAATGTTATTGTTGTTCTGACTTTGGTCATAAAGCTGCAGGGTGTGTTTTTAACTTTAGAAATATACAACGAAGAATGTTTAACAATAACCAAATGCTGCAACATAGAGTGAAATAGTCAATAAGCAAACAAGAGCATAATTCTATTCCATCTCCAACTAGAAGAAATGCTAGAAATATCAATTCTTTTGAGCTTTTGTACAATAGACCAGAATGTTATATTTGTCAGAATGTTATATTTGTCAGAATTTTGGACACAAGGCCGCATAATGTTATAAAAAGAATTATCAATTAGATTCAAGAGTAGATTATTCAGTTAAAAGGGCAAAAGTATGGAAGAAGAAAGAAAACAACCAGTGTGGGTTAGTGCTTTCTTCTGAAAGACAAAATGACCCTTGGTACATTGACAATGGATGTTCCAAACACATGACTGGGGACAAGAGTAAATTTCTGTCTCTGAGTGAACACAAATAAGGAAATGTAACTTTTAGTAATGATGCTCCAGGGAAAATCAGAGGAAAAGGATTAGTAATTCTGAATAGTAGTAAAGGGAAAATCAGAGGAAAAGGATTAGTCAGGTGTGTGATAGAGGATGTGACGTTGTTTTCACCTCTAAATATTGAAAAATAAAATTTACATCGTCAGGACAATTGGTTTCCAGAGGTATAAGAACAGAAAAAAATGTCTATGTTTTGAAAGCAGATAAGGAAGAATGCCATCTAAGTAAGTATGATGAGAGTTGGATATGGCATAGAAGACTTGGACATTTGAATTTTGATCATTTAATCAAGCTCAGAAACAATGGAGTAGTAAAATATTTTCCAAAGATATCAAAACCATATGGTTTTGTATGCAAACCATGTCAAATGGGAAAACTAACTCGAACACAATTTAAGTCGAAGAGTGTTACATCAATAGATAAACCTCTTCAATTAGTGCATGCAGATTTATGTGGACCATCAAGAAAGGAAGGGACAAAAAAAAAACTATTTTATGCTGGTTCTTGATGATTATTCTAGACTAACATGGGTTTCTTTTCTAAAAGAAAAATCTGAAGCATTTGAAAAATTCAAAGTATTTAGGGCTCTAACTGAGAATCAAACAGGAAAAAGATTAAAAGCAGTAAGATCTAATAGAGGAGGAAATTTTTGTTCAAAGGACTTCAAATAATTCTGTGATGAACAAGTAATCAAAAGAGAATATACGATATCAGGGAAGCCATAGCAAAATGGAGTAGTTGAGAGACATAATAGATTAATTTAGAAGATGGAAAGGTCAATGGTGAATGAAAGAAATATTTCTCAGAATTTTTGGGTAGAGGCAATTCAAACAGCTGTTCATATTTTTAACAAAGCTCAGTTAAGGCCAAACAACGATAAAACTCCTTATGAATTGTGGTTTGGGAGACCTACTTCAATCAAGAACTTTAAAGTATTTGGAAGTAAATGCTATATCAAAAACAATGATGAACATCTTGGCAAATATGATGACAGGGTTGATGAAGGTATATTTTTGGGGTATGCCACAAACAGTAAAGGATACAGATGTTATAATGAGATATTACATAAAATGGTTGATAGCATTGACATTAAATTTGATGAAAGCATGCTTGTGAAAGACACTCAGATAAGTATTGATGAATAAAATACATAGGTTACAGCTGAATATGAAGAAGAACAGGTCCAAGAATCAGAAAAAGAATACTTTGAGTCAGATAATGAAGGTACAGATTCACAACAACAATTAGTAAAACTCCCTTCAAGAATTATTCAAAAAAATCATCTTGAAAGTCAAATTATTGGTAACAAGAATGAAGGTATACAGACAAGAAGAAAGTTACTCAAGGATTCAAACTGGTCTCACATTGCTTTTCTATCTATAGTAGAACTCAATAATTTTTATGAAGCAAGTGAAGATGAAGATTGGATAAAATCCATGAATGAAGAACTTGATCAAATTGAAAAGAATAATACTTGGGAACTTGTTCCTACAACAACATACAAGAATGTGATTGGCTCCAAATGTGTTGTTCAAGATTAAACACCCTTGTAACCTAGGGTCTGGGGGTTACCAATGTACTACTAACCTTGCAGACAATTAGCTTTAATAGAGTACGGAAAGGAAATAGGAAGAAATTCTTGACTCACCTGATTACCGACGGTTGATCCAAGCTTGATCTTCTTCCACTTTGCTTCTCTCCAAATCTTCCAGGGATGCACCTCCTTCACCTGCAAAGAGAAAATTCTCCAAGTACAATCTTATACATGTATATATGAGAGGTTAGATAAACAATATATCTAGTGCATAATCGAATATATTCATCAACCATAATATATGAAAGAGCCTCAACACAATATTGAAAGAAGAATTCTCTCTATTAACAATCAGTGAATGAGATAAGAGTACAACCCAACTTCTGAGCTAAGGACTCCTCTGCAACCAAGGGACTCTGAGTTCTGCTGCTCCAAGACTTCTGAAGATATACCACTAGCATAACTTTACTCTCCAAACTTGATTGATTAATGCCCTCCCCAAGGCCTCTATTTATACTTTGGGAAATAGAGTGGTTTCGAAGGTTGAGGAGGTTGAAACAGTTAGGATAGTTAATGATTAGGACACAACTAATCTCCATTAATCATGATTTATATTTTTTAATGTCGAATCAAGATGTACGCAACTATCAATATAGGAAACCCACGTATGACACGCAACTTGCTTAAAGGAAACCCATGTATGTTGATGTATGCAGGTTGCAATGGAGATAGTCACGTACAGTATGCAAGTTGTCAATGGGAATAGTCATGTACGTACGCGAGTTGCAATGAGGATAGTCGTGTACGCCATTCAACACTTTGAAAAATAATATGGCAAGCTGGTTCAAGGGTAAATGCATCTCATGTCATGCACATCTATAGTGTTTTGGCAAACTTCAATCCTAAGATGTCCTTTTGTGTACCAACATAAGGAATGTCGGCACTCGGACGGAGAAGTGCCATTTGGGTTGATAATAGATGCCCCCTAATGTGTGAGGTTAGAGGGAAACGATGGCCGAAATACATTATAATCATTATCTTGGAGAACTCAGAAGTCCAATGGAGCAGAGGTAGTACCTGAAACAAATACATAATAATGTCATATACAAAGTCATATCCGAGGATGCTATGTTCATATACTGGAACACTAGCTCCTTTAAAATATTTGAGTACATCATATAGTATGGGTACAAGACCACGTGTATTACAAAGGTGGATCAAAGCCACAATATACAATAATGATGAGTCTTCAAAGACCTGGAAGCTGTGTAAGTGACCACAACATAATCTTGCGCAACTTAGTCCATATATATGAAACTAAGGTATTTGTCAAAAATCCCAAAGAACCAATACAATCCAAACCATGTGAATAGATGTTATTGAATTCGAACATGGATAGGATTCAATAGATTATCAACCAATAGGTGATAATCGACAACTGAAGCAAAGGAATTAACAAAAATGAAAGTGAATCCTAAGGTACGATCGCCAAAACTCTAGGTCTTCATCATTAGGAAGTGCTGATGCGAAACCATACTGTGATGAGGAAGGAAATAGATTCTCCAACGGATCACAAGAGTGACTAGGAACTGGGTAAAGGAAGGGAGACACAAGTAATAACAGATAAGACAATGATGGAATCAGGATATAGATCAGATACAGGGTTAAATCCTTGAACAGTGAGCACGACAAAGAGATGACTCAAGGTAGCTTTTAACTTTATAAATAGTACAACTAGACTTATCTGCCATGTAGGAGACATGATCATATTCCCTAGGTAGAACTGACAAGAGGAGGAGTAAGAAACTCAAAGTAATAGCTGAACCTGAAAGTGAACATTGAGACATGAGTATAGGAAAAGACAGAGAGTGTTATGTTCAAGGAAGACATGCTGCCACTGACTGAGAACCATAAGAAAACTTCTTCCTTATATTCCCTGTTAAATTTTAACGAGTCCAGGAAAGTCAACTCAAGTCTCTCTTCATTTTTTGACAAGCTTGAAGAGAAGAGGGAATAATGCTTGATAGTGTCACTGATTCGTGGATTTTATGAGCCCGAACTAGTACATGCTCACTTGGTGTTTTCATGTTTAGAGAGTCTGAAAAATTTGAAGAAGACTCCATGGGGGTCCTTTTTCGTCCAATTTAGTCTCCTGAGGCCAACAAAGTATAAAACATACCACAAAAGAACTCTCTTAACTTCTGTAGAAGAAAAGGTGAACCTTTTTCGTACTTAGTCAAGGAGGTCCGAAAAAGGTTAAATTACCACCTACCCAATGCTCCTTCGAAAGTAGCATATAGCTTGAGTTTTATGAGTGTGAAGGAAAGCAAGATCACTCGGAAAGATCCATTTGAGTACAAGAAATGGGGCTTACAACAATAAACTTGATGCTTTGTTCTTGGTGTTTAACAAGCATGACAAAGACATAAAGTACACTCGAAATCTTTTTCATGTTTAGGTCCAGAGCATGAAAAATAGAAAACTGAGCTCATACCAGGTGTTCCTTTTCCGTAAATTTAGTCTCTCAGGTCTCAAAAAGTGATAAACCTGTATCTGAGAATACTCTTCTCAATTCTGTAGAAAAGAGAGTGATCATTTCTCGTATTATTCCACACGGTCCGAGAAAGAGATAACCTACCACCAATGTGGAAGCCCATTCACATATTCTTAATGAGCTTGAATGGACAAGTTTACTCGACAGTCAAGTCTATTTTGAGGAGTTAGACCTGGGCCTAAAGAAACTCCATAAGGGCGGGGAGTCTTATAAAGGGATAACTTGTAAAAAGAGACCAAAATGAGGCTCAATTTGGCGTGAAAAATAGCTAAAAAGACTCCCCTGAACTTATGACAGTTACAGCATGAGTATCGAAAGATAATAAGTAAGTTCTAAATGAGGATACTCATGGGAGGAAAGTCCTATCCACAGAAGAACAATGGTAAAAACAAGGAACTAATGGTTAAAGATACAATAGTCCGTGGTCAAAGTGTTAATGCTAGGATTAAGATGGATTAGGTATAAATGCAAAATGGATGTGAAATGAACAAAAAACCATCCTATATGAGCGAAAAAACAACTTAAAACGACGATAAACCTGTCACATAGAAGAAAAGATATGGCATTAGTTTAAAAATATGAACTATACAAAAAAAACCCACTTTGAAACTATTTTTTCTATAAATAGTTCAAAATATGAATTAAAAACTCACCATTTGATTTTTAACAAAAAAAAAACAAGTTTTACCTCTACCTTTGATTGCTCAGTGTGGACGATTCGGTGGACAATTCTCGAAACCACAAGTGCCATGTAAAACTACACTCCATGCTCTTTCATCTGATCCAAGCAATTTACAATTTTGGGCCCAAATTTTCTGTTTTCAAGTGCCCTCAAAGCATGAACGATGTGTACGCAGGTATGGTATGTTAATAGTTGTGTACACGCGTTCTATACACGGGTTTCCTAAAGGAAAGTTGCGTACAGTACACGACTTGCCCAAAGGACAGTCGTGTACACTACGCGAGGTGAAAAAAGAATATATAAGGTAAAAAGTTCAAATTTTTATATGAATCTAATGGTTTGAAATTGCTTGGTTATTAGATTGAAAGATGGTGCTTGAGTGGAGGGAGAGGGAACATGAAGACATGGACCAAGAAGCTCTACAAGATGCCTCCTCGGTGAATGTTTTACGTCAGAGTGGGTTATTGAAATTTTTCTGTGCCTCACCTATGCAGTCAAATGTCCGCCTCTTAGATTTTTTGATAAATTATTGGGATCATGATCTTGGCATGTTTGACCTTAAAGGTGAGTTTCTATAGGTTACATCGGAAGATGTCTATTTCATTTTCGGTTTATCATGATGGGGAGCTCCGATGAACTTGGAAGGTACCAGCAGAGGCAATGACCTTCTAAGTGTATAGAACTATATAGATAGATACTGCGAGCCAGACACTCAAAAGAGGGGTAGCTGCATCCCTATTGTTCACATTTGCAACTTTCCTTTATAGGTATTGGTGAGCACTATAGTGAGGGTTGCAGGGTCATCATCACTTCACCTTGCAACTCGAAACCAAATGAGACTAGCAGTGGATTGTATACAGGGAGCCCTATATGACTGGTGTTTGGGAGTGATCCTGATAATGAGAAAACAGCTCCTTGACTGCAAAAGAATTTTGGTTATTCTAGCATGTTAGTAGCCTTTTTCTTTGAGAGAGTGTCGGGTTTGAGTCCTGCAATACCATTGCCAGTTCGTTCTCCCCTTTAGCCTAGGCTGAGTAGGTGGGGAGATATCTTCCTTCGCCAGGGAGGTGGTGGATCGGTCCAGAGTGTTTATGACGATGACTTCTACTTTTGGTGGGAGCGACAGTTTCCAGCCTTAGAGTAGTTTCCATATGCTGGGTTAGATTTCTGAGGTGATACTGACCTTCTCCTCCCTCTTGGAGGAGCATGGGGAGAGTCAGGTATTTTTATTTTCAAGATTTTTAAAATTTTTATGAATTTTAATTATAAAGACATATACATATGTATAAGAGTTCTAATCCATTTAAAATTTCAAAATCCAGATATTGGACCAGTCTGCCCTGCTAGGAATCCACGCATGTATGTGTGTCCTGTGTTGGGAGAGGACCAGGTTTTGATTAGGGTTCTTGAGGGAAAGCTAGCTAGGCTTACCCAGATAATACCTACCTTACGCATTGATCATATCCCTGCCGTCATGCAGGAGCTAGTGGTTGGTATACCACCTATCTAGATACGCCTTATGAGGCGAGTAGCAAGAGCAGTACTTGTGTATATAGATGCTATTGAGGCTGCTGAAGCTGAGGAGGCTGAAGAAGCCCGTGAACAAGGTGATCATGATGATTTGGGGGACCAGGGTGGTCAAGCTTAGACTTAGGAGCATTTTATGGACTTTGATCCATGTTTTGTATATTTTTTGTATATTATACAGTTATGACTAGATTCGAGGTTCAGAAACTTGACCATAAACCGACAATATATATATATATATATATATATA
>LPNX010329976.1:150525-206863 GCA_001517045.1 Pseudotsuga menziesii
TCAATTAATGAATTTTGATTTCTTGGAATATGATTGAATGTAATGAACTCAAAATTTATTTCTAATAACCTAACTTGCATAAACTGACGTAATAGAATAGGGTTCCGTACCTGATAAGCCCGATTGAGCTGGGAAACCACTAGTTGAGATTCCAATCAGACTTCCAGCTGAGTGATACCACGTGAAAAAGCATCCCATAAAAGCTCAATGACAGCCCTGTATTCAGTGAAATTATTGGTGGTAGGACCTAAGCAAGCGCCTCCTAAGGCAACTAACTGTCCTGAGGGCGAATAAATGACCCATGTAGCTAAAGCCAAATTACAAGTGTGGCGACTGGCGCCATCAGCGAAACCTACGAACCACTTGGAAGACATCTGTAACAACCAGTATATGGTATAAAAAACACAAATTGACAAACTATTGTACATAAAAATACATACAATAAAATATCGGAAAAAGTGCTAAGCCTAAGCATAGTACTTTTTCAGGTAGAGCCCATTTCTAGGCTCAAGTAGCTTATTCCCTTCGAAATCAATCAATTCATATGCGCCCTTCTTTAACACCTTTGACACGACATAAGGTCCCAATCACATAGACCTAAACTTTCCTACCCCTAGGGGTTCTTTTTCTTGATCCCAGAGAAAAACAATCTCCCCTTCAAAGAAAATCTGAGGCTTGACCGATTTATCGTATTGGATTTTTAACCTATTTTTATGAGCTTCGTTTGCTGTTAGCGCATCTCTACGTTGCTCATCTAGATGTTCTAAATGTAATAGATGCTCTTCTAGCTTAGTCGTATCAGGTAACACATGAATAGCAATTATTAAGGACGGGATTTCACATTCAACCGGGGTAACGACTTCCACTCCATGAACGAGTTGGAAGGGAGAAAACCCTGCAGCAGTTTTCACATTGGTCCGATATGCCCAAAGTTCAGGATACAGCATGATGTGCTAGTTGGAACGGGCTGCACTAATAGTACGTTTGAGAATAGTCTTCAAAGTTTTATTAACAACCTTGACTTGACCGTTTTCTTGAGGATAGAACGAAGACGAATGTTCTTGTCTAAATCCTAGCATAGTGGTCAATTCAGTCATCATGCTATTTTGGGAATGACTTCCATGGTAAGTGAAAATCACTTTGGGGATATCGAATCGTGCAATAATTTGGTTGAAAATGAAAAAGGCTGCAGTTTCCCCATCATCTTTAAAGGTGGGCATTGCCTCTGCCCATTTCGTGAAATAATCTACAGCGACAATGATATGTTTGTGCCCCCCAGTCGAGACTGGGTTGCACGTCACGTAATCTATCCCCCATTTCATGAAGGGGCCCACTGAGATGACGGGAAATAATGAAGCAGGATGCGACCGCACCTTTCTGGTGTAACGCTGACAAGGATGACAGCGCTTCACAGCTTCCACACAATATTTAAAGATCGTGGGCCAGAAATAACCAGCACGTAATATCTTCTGGGCCATTGCTAACCCAGATAAATGACCCCCACATGATCCGCTATGGGCATCATTTAGGACAATCTCTACTTCTTCGTGGGTAAGACATCGATGAAAAACAGAATCTACCCCGTACGATATAAAGTATCTCCAATAATGAGGTAGTTCTTGGCATGTATGCGTAGTTTACGCCATTCTTCCCACAAGAATGTTGCAGGGTACTTCAAAGTCTGGAGATAGATAAGTATATCTCCATACCAGGGGTCATAGGTGGAAATAAAAAAGATATGCTCATCTGGGAATGAGTCTTCTTCAATGGATACATCTTCCTCTACTGGAAATTTTGCAATGAGCTCAGCAAAAACTAAGGATTTTTTGGATTTGGCACATTGAAAATCCAATTCAAACTCTTGGAGAATGACTATCCATTTGTTGAATTTGGCTCCAACTATCCATCGAGACAAAACATATTGAAAAGAATTAAAATATACCACTACCATCGTGGTCCTTAGTAAGATGTAGTGACGCAACCTCTGAACAGTGTAAACAGCTGCTAAGGCCAACTTCTCGATGTGGGAATACCTAAGTTCAGTTCTAGCCAAAGCACGGCTGAGATAGTAGACGACATGCTCTTGGAGTTTATCGTCCTCCTGGACTAGTACTCCCCCTATGGTCGACTCAGATGTAGCCAGATACAATATAAAATCCCTAGAGTAATCTGGTGGACGCAATAACGGTGTTGACAACAAAGCTTTTTTTAATACCTCGAATGCAAGTTGTGCAATTTCATCCCATACAAATGGGGTGTCCTGTTTTAACAGGCGCATGAAATATTTAGTAATCTTGGCATAATTTACAATAAAACGTCGAAGGAAATTGGACTTCCCTTATAGGATCTGAAGCTGCCTGATAGAACGAGGAGGAGGCAGATTTACAATGGCCTCAACTTTCAAAGGATCCACCTGAATGCCTTTGTTAGAAGGAATGAATCCGAGCAGTCTTCCTGACTTGACACAGAAAACGCACTTGTCCAAGCGAATTTTATAGTATCTGCATCGTTCAAAAATCAAACGCAAGTGATTTGGGTGATCGATCCTCTTACGAGAATGTGCTGGCAAATCATCAAGGTAGGGTTAGACAATGGATTTAATATCGTGAAAGGAAAATTTCATTTCCGGCTGAAAGGTTTCCCTAGAATTTTTCAATCCAAAGGGAATTTTCTTGTACGCAAAGATACCCCAAGGACAAATAAAAGTTGTTTTATGTTGGTATTCCGGTTTAATTTGGATTTGATTATATCTGGAGAAACCATCCATAAACAAAAAGACTACACTTCCTGCACAAGCATCAATAATTTGATCTATAAATGGCATGGGAAACACAAGTGATTTGGGTGATCGATCCTCTTACGAGAATGTGCTGGAAAATCATCAAGGTAGGGTTAGACAATGGATTTAATATCGTGAAAGGAAAATTTCATTTCCGGCTGAAAGGTTTCCCTAGAATTTTTCAATCCAAAGGGAATTTTCTTGTACGCAAAGATACCCCAAGGACAAATAAAAGTTGTTTTATGTTGGTATTCCGGTTTAATTTGGATTTGATTATATCTGGAGAAACCATCCATAAACAAAAAGACTTCACTTCCTGCACAAGCATCAATAATTTGATCTATAAATGGCGTGGGATAGTTGTCCTTAGGAAAGGATTTGTTTAGATATCGAAAGTCAGTACAAACGCATATAGTCCCTTTCTTTTTATCAACAGGAATAGGATTGGATACCCATTCTGTCAAAGCTATGGGATAAATGAAACCGGCTTTCAACAGTTTCTCAACTTCAGCCTTTACTGCTGCCACTTTACGTGGGTTTACAGGTCTCAAATTTTTCCGATCGGTTTTAGTGTCAGGGTATGTTCGGATTTCATGCTCGACTATTGATGGATCAATGCCTGGCATCTCCTCATATGACTAGGCAAAAAATTCACAGAATTCCTTAAACAAGGCTGTATAGCTTGCAACCTCCTCCGAAGAGCGGTTTGCACCGATATATACATTTTCCACAACGTTAGGATTTACAGAGATGTCGATAGGGATAGTAGCAGAAATGTTTGCCATAATCCCCTCAACAAACATTCCTTCCATTGGTAAGGGATTAATAGGCGTATCAACATCACCTGCCAGTCTCATATGGAGCTCCTGGTTTTCTATCTTGCTTAACTCTGGAAGAAAATAGGATCAATGGTGAAGATCTTCGCAGATCTTATCTCGTCCACACATAGCTTCTAGAATGGCTTCATTCGAAGGTAAAACCATATCTAAGCAATCTGTAGAATGCAAAGAGTTCACTTCCCAAGCAGGAAAATAGGATTCTTCCAGTTCCCCCGAGACAGTAAAAGGGACTGGAATAGGATCAATAACGGTATGGATGATAGCTTGATAAGCCACTTTTGCTACCGATAAGGGCACTTTAGGTTCATGGTGGGAAGGGAGAACCCAAGGATCAGTCCTATCAACAACCGTAGTTATTGACTTGCCAACACTAGTAGAACCTATATAATTAATCGAAGGTGGAAAATCAAATGTGCCCATTAATGATGCATACATTCTAGATCCTAAGCTCTCTGAAGCAGGTCTAACCTGATCAACCAATGGTATGGTGGACTCGTTAGATCCCATGTGGCCTTTTCGAGTTAAACTGAGTTGGTCAACAGTAACCAACTTCCCTTCGTGTGGAAACACTACCACCCGAAAGACGGCCGATGTAATAGCAGACATGGCATAAGTCCAACTTCTCCCCAAGAGAACGTTATAATCTAAAGGTGCATCAATCACCTCTACCTCAATAGACACTGCTTTCCCTGCCAACTTAATTTCGAAAGCTAGTAGGATACCATGTGGATGGAATGACCTTCTGTCGAAAGCAGTAAGTAGGGTGTTTGATGGAACCAGCTCTGGGGATCCAAGAGATTTCCAACAAGATAAGGACATAACACATGTAGAATCACCCTCATCGACAACTGCACTTCCGATGGTCTTTCCACCATGGATGACATCTATCGATAAGGATACATGATATGGCAGGTGAATTTTGACATCAGACAGATTAAATTTCGCCATGAGACTCGATGAGTCCATACTACCTAAGGCTGCTAAGAGTGCATCCCGCTAGGCGAGACAACTCTGTAACACCTCTAAAGCCGACATTGCACAAGGAGTTTGGGTTAAGTCTTCAACTACATAGTAGTTTTCTACAGCCCTAGCATTAGGATTATGCAAGGTTTTCTTAAAGACACCTTTCGGTATCTTGGGCGTAATTTCGGTAGGTTTCTCAATCGTGAGAGGGTTATAAGTTTCACCTATCGACTTACCCTTCTCCGAGGTATCTTTTTCATAGTTCTTGTTCCTGGTTTGTAGTAAAGTCTCAGATCGAACCATGTTGATATAATTGGGGTCATGAGCATTTGGGGTGCCCCCTGCTGCATTTGAAGCTAAAGTAGAATTCTGTCCTTAGGGAAAAGGATCCTTCAGGACAACCGATTGTTGGGATTTTAACAGATTTTGAACTTGTTCCATAAGGGGACATAGATGGGTCAGGTGATCTTCATAGCACAACTTACATGGGAATTTCACCTTCTTATTTTCTTTCTTGCCCCCATCAGCATTGTTTGTGGGTTTTTGCTTGTTTTGGTTTCCCTCACCCTTCTTTCCTCTCTTCTTTTTCCCACCGGGCTGCTGATTTCCCTTCTGAGAGGTTTGTGCAAAAACATTTGCATTTTGGGGTGAGGGGGCAGCCTTTGCTGCCTCTACCATAGAATGTTTGACGAACAGCTGATGGAGCTGTTTGGCCAAAGATTCTACAGTGGGAGAATTCATAGAACCAACCACACCATTGGCATGGGGTCCAGGCTTAGGTTTCTCTACATTGTGCATTGGCCTCAGTGCCTTAGGGATAATCTCATATAAGATCCCAGACTGAGAATATATCAAATCTAGTTGTTGGGCCCTGAGGATAACTTCTTCCTCATTCGTCACTCCTAAAGAAGATACATCCTTAGATATATAAGGCAATAGGGATTTAAGGAACCATTCTAATAAGAACTCAGGAGGAATAGTGGTTTTGATAAGGTTGTTCCGTCTTCTCCACTCTTGGATGTGATCCAAAATATGAGTCACCTTGTCCTGCCGGAAGGTAGATAACAAGTCTGTCTCGAAATCATAAAGGACGGGAAGCTGGAAGTGTCTAAGGAATGCATTAGCCAAGTCCCAAAAAATGCTAAACGCAATAGAAGGCAATTCAATGTACCATTTTACTGCAGTACTGGTCAAAGTTCTTTGGAAAAACCTCAACCAAACTGAATCCTCGTTCAGTGAGTTGGAAGAGCACCATAAATGGAAAGTGGTGGCATGAGCTCCAGGATCATCACCAACTTTTCCTTCGAATTTTGGGATATCTGAGGGCAGCTTGGTAGGGACAGGTAGCCAGGAGGTATCATGTCTCACCGGGTCCTTCATCTGTTTTGACAAATCTAGCAAGTTTAACGTTTCCAGGAAAGGAAGCTTGGGTCTAACCGGAGCACTAAAAGTACCAGTTTGGGGATTAGAGGGACTTTCCCCCATATTCCCATATGTGAAGTTGGGGTTGCCCCTTGCTGTCGGTTATGAAGTGGATGGGTTTCTTTGGAAAGGATTCCATCCATAATCCAATGGATTGTTTATGTGAGGTGCAGTATAAGAGGTTCTGGCTACCCCATTGTTTCCAAACTGCACCCCTACATATGAGGGTGTTGGGCCTACGTATGGAGTGGATGGGGGAATGTGCCCCCCATTCCAAGGAAATCCTTAGACAAAAGCTGAGGATCCTATAGGACCACTCTGGGCAGTGTGTGTGAAGGAAGTAGGAATTGTAGGTACACTAGGAATCCCACTGACCATACCACTAGAAGCACCTGCTAGACTTGTGGGAGCCGGTGGTTGAACCACTTAGCTAGCTGGAGTTAACAACGTAGTAGGTATACTTGTTCTAGGGGCACCTACTGGGGGAGGTAGCACCCCTTCAGCTGGAGCGGCTGAGGTGGAAGTAAAAGAACTTTCTCCTACAATAGACATTATTTTTCCCACAGGGACACCAATCACGGATGGGTCGAAAGGACGAACCTGAATGATCACCTAATCGTTTAAGTCAGTTAGAGGTGAATTAAAATTCCTTGCAAACGCGTCAGCCTGCAAGTATTCTATCTCAACTGTGTTTAAATTAAAATGGTTTTCCCTAAGTTCTGGTTCACCCAAAACTTTACTAACTCCTATCGGTTCGAAAGAACCATCTGTGTCCAATCTCTGCCTTTGAGGGGGAGGTGGAGGTTCCAATGTGATAAGTGGAGGAAGGTTTTGCAACCTTCGTGACTTTCTGATAGATTGTTCCTCCATGATTGCAAATTTGACTCTTCACACCCTAAGGTCAGCTAAAACACAGACAAACCATAGAGCAATCACTACAAAAAAATTCCTAAAGTCTCAACAAGCACAAGGGTGTAAGATATGCTTTCCCGAAGAAAGATGAGAGACAGTTTCTTGGCATCCTTGAAGAGGTTCTTAGACATAAGCGGGGGAATCACCCACCGCCCTCCTACACTTTCAACAAGGGTTACCTTCCAAGCCCATTCAAGGTGAACCAGAAATAGCCTTCTGATTTACCCGTGTATAAACCCTAGATGTCCAAGAGACTAGAGGCTACCTTAACTATATCAATAGTCTGGGGGGACAGTCGCAAGCCTCATTCGTACGAATGGGCAAGGTAGAAAATCCTGAAACTCTGTCTAGGACAGAATCCCCAGATGCATAAAAACCTTGGTCTACATTTTGATAAGGAATCGGAGGGTTATCTCCTCAGTCCAATGCCTCCACGCAGCCTCGTGCTTAACTCCCATTTGAGAGAAGCTTCCCAGATACTATCAATAAAAAGAAGGATTTACCTATCGATTGGCCCACTACGTCTGAATTTAAGTACTTATGGGGAGTTTACAATTCCTATCCCACAAGTCTAGTCTAATCTAGTAGATGTATGACCCTATAAAACAAAAATTACTAATAAATTTTAAATTATAGCGTTCATTTTAAGGGTTGTTCTTAATCAAACGGCAAGTGGAGTGAATGACTATGATATTATTGAATCGATAAGAAAAGTAAAAAACAGGTGTATAAATCAATTCCAAAGCAAATTATCACTACTTAAAAATGGGCTTTTTTTTTGTCAATATGAACTAATGAAAATGCAACTAGGAAAGAGAAAACTAAGACTTATTTTTGTAATTTTTGAGATTTTATTTAAAAAATGAAAGTAAAACTACCATATGCAATTCAAATGCAAATGTTTCCAATGCTTTTCTTTTCACTTTTCAAATTCCTCAAAGATTACTATGCACCTAAATGCAAAAATTATTGAGTATGCTTGAATAATCTAACTATATAAAGTAAGCAAAATGAAGTATAGAAGACTTATAAGAACCAAAGATCAACCACCTAAGGATTAAACACCCTTGTAACCTAGGGTCTGGGGGTTACCAAAGTACTACTAACCTTGAATACAATCAACTTTAATAGAGTACAGAAAGGAAATAGGAAGAAATTCTTGACTCACCTGATTACCGACGGTTGATCCAAGCTTGATCTCCTTCTAGTCTGCTTCTCTCCAAAGCTTCCAGAGATGCACCTCCTTCACCTGCAAAGAGCAAATTCTCCAAGTACAATCTTATACATGTATATATGAGAGGTTAGATAAACAATATATCTAGTGCATAATCGAATATATTCATCAACCATAATACATGAAAGAGACTCAACACAATATTGGAAGGAGAATTCTCTTTATTAACAATCAGTGAATGAGATAAGAGTACAGCCCAGCTTCTGAGACAAGGACTCCTTTGCAACCAAAGGACTCTGAGTTCTACTACTCTAAGACTTCTGAAGATATACCACCCGCATAAATTTTCTCTCCAAACTTGATTGATTAATACCCTCCCCAAGGCCTCTATTTATACTTTGGGAAATAGAATGGTTTCGAAGGTTGAGGAAGTTGAAACAATTAGGATAGTTAATGATTAGGACCCAACTAATCTCCATTAATCGTGATTTATATTTTTTAATGTCGAATTGAGATGTACGCGACTATTAATATAGGCAACCCGCGTATGACACGCGAGTTGCTTAAATGAAACCTACGTATGCTAATGTATGCAGGTTGCAATGGAGATAGTCGCGTACAATACGCGAGTTGTCAATGGGAATAGTCGTGTATGTATACAAGTTGCAATGAGGATAGTCACGTACGCCATTCAACACTTAGAAAAATAATATGGCAAGATGGTTCAAGGGTAAATGCATCTCATGTCATGCCCATCTATAGTGTTTTGGCAAACTTCAATCCTAAGGTGCCCTTTTGGGTACCAACATAAGGAATGTCAACACTCAGATGGAGAAGTGCCATTTGGGTTGATAACAAAATGGGTGTTTAAAAATAAAATGAATGAACAAGGACATATTGTGAGGAATAAATTTAGATTGGTATGTAAAGGGTATGCTGAAATTGAAGGAAAAGATTTTGATGAAACCTTTGCACCTATGGAAAAAATACAAGCTATTAGAATGTTTCTTGCTTATGCCTGTCACAAAAATTTCAAATTTTATTAGATGGATGTCAAGTCAGCATTTCTAAATGGAGATCTAGAAGAAGAAGAACCTGGAGGATTCTCACTAACAGACAATGCTAATTATATCTGTAAACTAAAGAAGGCTCTGTATGGATTGAAACAAGCACCAAGAGCCTGGTACTATAGATTAGAAAAATATTTACAAGAAAAAGGATTCAAGAAAGGCACTATTGATAGTAATTTGTACATCAAAACAGAAGGTGATGACTTATTAGTTGTTTTGGTTTATGTTGATGATATTATTTTTGGGTGTACCAATGATTCTTCTGTTCAATGGTTTTCTAATGCCATGCAATCTGAATTTGAAATGTCCATGATTGGAGAATTGTCATATTTTCTTGGTCTTCAAATCACTCAAAATTATGAAGGTCTATTTATCTCTCAAAAGAAGTATTTGAAGGAGATGTTGAAGAGATTTCAGATGGAGGATTCCTCACCTGTTAGTACCCCTATGATTGTTGGTTGCAAACTTAGCAAAGATGATATCACCTTATGTTTATCAAAGAACAAATAGGTCAATGATAGGAGTTATTTTGTACAACATTGCATCTCGTCCTGATATTATGCATGTTGTTGGAATGGTAGGAATATTTCAGTCTGCTCCTAAACAAAGTCGCTTGGTAGCTGTGAAGATAATTTTTAAATATTTGAAAGGAACAATGGATTATGGTATTTGGTATTCTAGAAATCAAAGCTTTCAGTTAATTGCATATTCAGATGTTGACTGGGCAAATTGTTTGGATGAAAGAAAAAACACAAGTGGAGGTGCATTCTTCTTAGGTGATTCATTAGTAGCATGGTTTAGTAAAAAGCATGGTTCAATATCCTTGTCTACTACTGAAGTGGAATACATTGTTGCTTCCACCTGCTGTACACAAGTACTATGGATGATTCAGACTCTTGCAAAGTTGGAGGTGAAATACACTAAACCCATCCAAATTCATTGTGACAATACAAGTGTTATTAGTGTGTCTAAGAACTCTGTTCGACATTCCAAGACTAAGCACATCTCGATCAAGTATCATTTTCTAAGAGAGAAAGTCATAAACAGAGTGGTTCAATTGAATTTCATTTCTTCTACAGAACAGACTAAGCCGTTATAAAAAATTGAGTTTGAATATCTCCACCAGAAATTAGGTGTCATACCCCATTCAAACTGATTCACTTTGATAGGGGGAGCTTGTTTTTTATTGAACATTTGATAGGAATTTGAAGAGAATTCAAGTTATCTTCTCATAAATAAGTATTTGAGTTTATCTTGATAGGGGGAGCAGTTTTGTACACAGTATCTTTGACATTGAGTTCAAAGGGGGAGGAGAAGTTCGACAAAGTCATAGTTGGTAGATCAGAAGAAGGTATACTAGAAATTTTGGGTTACCATCAATCCCAAAGGGGGATATTGTTGGATAATACTGGAACAGAGGTATTCTGGTTGTCATTGATGGCAATACATATTCTGATCAGAAGGACGAAAGCATAAGCTTGAAAGAGATGCATGCATACTTGGTGGACAGAGATAGTAAAATGGCTTGTTGATTTTGAGCGAATGGATTTTTGTTTTCGAACCTCTATGGCGGTGGGTGGTTTTCTAAATTTGAGCCAATGTGGCGGCGGGTGGCTGTTTGACTTCGAGCCGCTACGACGGCGGGTGGATTTTTGACTGCGAGTTGATATGGCGGATGGTTCATGGCGGTGGATGGATTTGTGATTTCAAGTCGTCAGGGCAGCAGATGGTTTTTTGAATTCGAGCCACTACGGTGGTGGGTAGCTGTTTGACTGCGAGTCGATACGATGGATAGTTCCTGACTTTTGAGCCACCATGGCGGATGGTTACTAACTTCCGAACCGCTATGGCAGATAGTTCCTAATGATCAAGCTGATAAAATGACGAATGATTCCTTACTCTCGAGCCGCTACGACAAATACTTCCTGATGTCCAAGCCAATACGCGGATGGTTCTACGTTGAATGGTTCTGTGTCAGATGAGCTGCTAGGGCAGAAGACTTATTTCTTTTGAGCCACATTGACGAGCAAATTTTCCAGTCTATCTATCGGGAAAACTCCCAGTTTTTTGTGTTCTTCTACATCAAATGGATTCTTTAGTTCATGACTGCTACAATGACAGAGTTTTTGTTCGCATCTATGTTGCAGAAGTTCTTGGTTTTTGGTTTCGCTACAGTGGATAGGCATCTCAAGTTCAAAGGAGTAAAATGAAGCACATAAAGACTTAATCATGGAAAAAGTCAAAACGTTATGTATTCTAACGGTTGAGATTTAGTTTTTCAATTTGATCTCATGATTGTTGTTCCAATCAGTTACAGGAAGTTATAGAAGTATCATTGATTCTTGATCAGGAATACGAAGAGTTGGGAAGCTGAAGCAGCTCAGATGGATGTGTATAATTAGGGGCTGAATCGAATGAAGTGGTTGAGCCATTTAGAGGAGATAAACCATGGAAGAACTAGATAATGTGAAGCAGAGGCAAAACGAATGAAGAGCAGAGATAAAGAAGACCAGAAGAAGAATGAAGAACAAATGCCGAGTATAACGAAATAGAGAGGGTGCAGAGACAGAAGCAGAATGAAAGTAGAGCAAAAGAACGAAACATAGATGAAGTGGTAAGCATTGTTATATCAGTATCATTATATTGTATCAATTAAAAGTAATTCTAGCAAATTAGGGCGGTAGGGAGGTACTAGGGAGGACTGTTGTCCTCAAGATTCAGTAGTTGCTGGAGAACTTTGAGAGTTGGAGCTCTCTACAAGTCGGTGCTTGTAATTTAGAGGTTGTATCCTCTCTTGAGTAGGAGCTCAAAGAAAGATGTAAATACTTTGAAGCTTTCCTGACATCCTAAGAAGAATATTTTTTTCCCTTTATGGGTTTTCTCATGAAATCTATGTCTTTGTGTATTTTATGTGATTGAATGTTGATGGTTTACTTTACATATTAAATCTATTGTAACAAAGTTTCTACCAGCAAAGAATGAACATACAATTCATCATAACATATTGACTGCCATAAAACATCAAGGATAAGAGTTTTAAAATTGTGTAAGATTGTTTAAGCACTGAAATTAATTGATTCACCCCCCTCTCAGTTAATTGAATACTTTCAACAATTGGTATCAGAGTCGGTTCCTTTAGTCTAAGGAAGATATGATAAGCTTAAATATGACAAGACATGAAGGTTCAACCAATACATCTCCTCTGTTTGATGGAACCAATTTTTCTTTTTGGAAATTTAGAATGAGAACATACATAATGTCATTAGGCACTGATGTTTGGGAAGTGGTGGAAATCAGACATACGATACCTATTGTACTAGCTTCCAAAGATGATAAGCTAGAGTTTAGTTTTAATGCAAAAGAAATGAATGCCATACTAAGTGGTCTTTCAGAATTTGAGTTTGTATAGGTAATTCATTTTGAATCTGCGAAAGAAATGTGGGATAAACTCATTAGTAGCTATGAAGGAGATGAAAAAGTAAAAGATGCCAAACTTCATACTTACATATTGAAATTTGAACAACTAAAAATGAATGAGGATGAGATTGTTAGTAAGTATTTATTAAGAGTTGAAAAGCTTGTGAATGTTATCAAGGGTCTTGGTGAAAAGATTAGTGAAGCTCCCCTTGTTCAAAATATTTTGAGATCTTTGCCTAATAGGTTCAATAAAAAAGTCTCCACAATAGAAGAAATGAATAATCTGGAAACCTTATCTATTAACCAACTTATAGGAACTTTAATGGCATATGAAATGAGGATAAGTAAAGATAAATCTACCATTAGAGAAGCTTCTTTTAAAGCAGACAAAAATACAGATTCTGAAGTAGAAGAAATTTAGGAAAAATTTGTAAGAAGACTGAAAGCTAGATCAGGAAAATATAAAGGGAAGTTTCCTTTTAAATGTTTCAATTGTGGTAAGGTAGGACACTTTGCATCTAAATGCCCTTATAAGAAAAAAGGTTAGAATTATGTCGATGAAGAGAAATGCACATTTAAGAGATACAACAAAGACAATAACTACAAAAAGAAAAGTCTTTGTGCGAATGATGATCATGCCTCAGAAGTTACAGATAGTGATTCATCTTGTGAAGATAAAATGAATGACTTTATGCTTATGGCCATAGAATATCTTGAAGGTGAATATGTTGAAAGTGATATGAACGATGGAGATGCTATAGTTGAGATGCAAGGTGAGTTGATTAGTGCATTGGAAGAAATTGATAGACTCGGACTAAAGAAAAGAAAAGAAAAACAATTACTAATGTAGTATGAAAAGAATGTTAAAGAACCTAGTGCAGACTGTATTTTGTTAAAGGTAGAACTTGAAGAAGCAAAGAAAATAAGAGATGTTCTAAAAGAAAAATTGTCACAGAAAGGGATGAGATGTGAAGCATTGGAGGAAGTAGTGAAACTCAGGAAAGAATTGGAGAAATTCCAATCTCTCTATCATCAAAACTTGTCAAGTATTAAAGATTCAAAAGAACTAAATAACATACTGAATAAGCAAAGATCTCCTTTGATCAAGACTGGTGTAGGTTATGAAGAAGGTACAAGTAGTAGTCAGTCAAAAAACAAGGAAACAACTAAAGTGATTAATTTTCAAAACAACAATCAGTCAGAGTACACAAAGTTATCAAATTTCATCAAAGCCGAGGCAAATAAGAATTACAATGAAGGAAAACTAATGAGTGGTAGAGGTGATATAGCTACAGGAACAGATAACCATGCTATGTAGTCAAAAAGGCATGAAGAAGAGATTAAAAACAGAATGACATGGAAATCTACCCAAGAAGACAGACAGGATTTAGGTACCAAAACATTTTCATTGGCTATTGTTATTATTGTTCTGACTTTGGTCATAAAGTTGCAGGTTGTGTTTTTAAGTTTAGAAACATACAACGAAGAATGTTTAGCAATAACCAAATGCTGTGACATAGAGTGAAACAGTTAATAAGAAAACTAGAGCATCATTTTATTCCATCTCCAACTAGAAGAAATGCTAGAAATATCAATTCTTTTGAGCTTTTGTACAATACACCAAAATGTTATATTTGTAAGAATTTTAGACACAAGGCCGCAAAATGTAATTTAAAGAATTATCAATCAGATTCAAGAGTAGATTATCTAGTTGAAAAGGCAAAAGTATTGAAGAAGAAAGAAAACAACCAGTGTAGGTTAGTGCTTTCTGCTCAAAGAAAAAAGGACCCCTGGTACATTGACAGTGGATGTTCCAAACACATGACTGGGGACAAGAGTAAATTTTTGTCTCTGAGTGAACACAAATTAGGAAATGTAACTTTTAGTAATGATGCTCCAGGGAAAATTAGAGGCAAAGGATTAGTAAGTCTGAATAGTAGTAAAGGGAAAGCTCAACATGTATTGTTTGTAGATGGCCTGAAGCATAATATTCTTAGTGTCAGTTAGGTGTGTGACAGAGGATGTCATAGTTGTTTTCACCTCTAAAGATTGCAATATAAATATGCATCCTCAGGACAATTTGTTTCCAAAGGTATACGAACAAAAAACAATGTCTATGTTTTGAAAGAAGATAAGGAAGAATGTCATCTAAGCAAGTATGATGAGAGTTGGCTATGGCATATAAGACTTGGACATTTGAATTTTGATCATTTAATCAAGCTCAGAAACAATGGAGCAGTAAAATATTTTCCAAATATATCAAAAACATATGATTCTGTATGTAAACCCTGTCAAATGGGAAAACTGACTCGAACACAATTTAAGTCCAAGAGCGTTACATCAACAGATAAACCTCTTCAATTAGTGCATGTGGATTTATGTGGACCATCAAGAAAGGAAGGCACATGAAAAGAAAACTATTTTATGTTGGTTATTGATGATTATTCGAGACTAACATGGGTTGCTTTTCTAAAAGAAAAATCTAAAGCATTTGAAAAATTCAAAGTATAGTAAGGCTCTAACTAAGAATCAAACATGAAAAAAATTAAAAGGAGTAAGATTTGATAGAGGAGGAGAGTTCTATTCAAAGGAATTCAAATAATTCTGTGATGAACAAGGAATCAAAAGAGAATATACGATATCAGGGACTCCACAACAAAATGGAATAGTTGAGAGACAGAATAGATCAATTCACCAAATGGTAAGGTCAATGATGACTGAAAGAAATATTTCTCAGACTTTTTGGGTAGAGGCAATTCACACAATTGTTCATATTCTTAAAAAAGCTCAATTAAGGCCAAACAGTGATAAAACTCCTTATGAATTGTGGTTTGGGAGACCTGCTTAAATCGAGCACTTTAAAGTATTTGGAAGTAAATGCTATATAAAAAACAATGATTAACATCTTGGAAAATATAATGATAGGGCTGATGAAGGTATATTTTTGGGGTATGCCACAAATAGTAAAGGATACAAATGTTATAATAAGAGATTACATAAAATGGTTGATAGCATTGACATTAAAGTTGATGAAAGCATGCTTGTGAAATACACTCAGATAAGAAGTGATGAATCAAATACAGAGGTTACGACTGAAGATGAAGAAGAACAAGTCCAAGAATAAGAAAAAGAATACTCTGATTCAGATAATGAAGGTACAGATTCACAACAACAATCAGTAAAAATCCCTTCAAGAATTATTCAAACAAATCATCCTAAAAGTCAGATTATTGGTAACAAGGATGAAGGTATACGGACAAGAAGAAAGTTACTCAAGGATTTAGAACAGTCTCACATTGCTTTTCTATCTATAGTAGAACCCAAGAATTTTTATGAAGCTAGTGAAGATGAAGATTGGATAAAAGCCATGAATGAAGAATTTGATCATATTGAAAAGAATAATACTTGGGAACTTGTTCCGAGACCAACAGATAAGAATGTGATTGGCTCCAAATGCATGTTTAAAAATAAAATGAATGAACAAGGACAAATTGTGAGGAATAAAGCTAGATTGGTCTGTAAAGGGTATGCTCAAATTGAAGGACAAGATTTTGATGAAAACTTTGCATCTATGGAAAGAATGGAAGATATCAGAATGTTTCTTGCTTATGCTTGTCACACGAATTTCAAAGTTTATCAAATGGATGTCAAGTCAACATTTCTAAATGGATATCTAGAAGAAGAAGTTTATATGGAACAACCTGAAGGATTCTCACTAACAGACAATGTTGATTATGTCTGCAAACTAAAGAAGGCTCTGTATGGATTGAAACAAGCACCAAGATCCTGGTATTATAAATTAGACAAATATTTACAAGAAAAAGGATTCAAGAAAGGCATTGTTGATAGTAATTTGTACATCAAAACATAAGGTGATGACTTATTAGTTGTTTTGGTTTATGTTGATGATATTATTTTTGGGTGTACCATTGATTCTTCTGTTCAATGGTTTTCTAATGCCATGCAATCTAAATTTGAAATGTCCATGATTGGAGAACTGTCATATTTTGTTGGTCTTCAAATCACTCAGAGTTCTGAAGGTCTATTTATCTCTCAAAAGAAGTATCTGAAGGATATGTTGAAGAGATTTCAGATGGAGGATTCCTCACCTGTTAGTACCCCTATGATTGTTGGCCACAAACTTAGCAAAGATAATATTTCACCTGATGTTGATCAAAGAACATATAGGTCAATGATAGGAAGTCTTTTGTACATGACTGCATCTCACCCTGATATTATGCATGTTGTTGGAATGGTAGGAAGATTTCATTCTGCTCCGAAACAAAGTCACTTGGTAGTTGTGAAGGGAATTTTTAAATATTTGAAAGGCACAATGGATTATGGTCTCTGGAATCCTAGAAATAAAAACTTTAAGTTAATTTCATATTCATATGCCGACTGGGAAAATTTTTTGGATGAAAGAAAAAGCACAAGTGGATGTGCATTCATCTTAGGAGATTCATTAGTAGCATGGATGAGTAAAAAGCAAGGTTCAATATCCTTTTCTACTACTGAAGTTGAATACATTGCTGTTGCCACCTACTGTACACAAGTACTATGGATGATTCAGACTCTTGCAGAGTTGGTGGTGAAATACACTAAACCCATCCCCATTCATTGTGACAATACAAGTGCTATTAGTGTGTCTAAGAACCCTGCTCTTCATTCCAATTAGACTAAGAACACCCTGATCAAGTATCATTTTCTAATACAACAAGTCACAAACAGAGTGGTTCAATTGAATTTCATTTATTCTACAGAACAAACTGCTGATATCTTTACTAAACCATTATCAAAAACTGAGTTTGAATATCTCCGCCAGAAATTGGGTGTCATACCCCATTCCAACTGATTCACTTTGATAGGGGGAGCTTGTTTTTTGTTGAACATCTAATAGGAATTTGAAGAGAATTGAAGGTATCTTCTCATAAACAAGTATTTGAGTTTATCTTGATAGGGGGAGCAGTTTTGTACACATTATCTTTGACATTGATGTCAAAGGGGGAGAATTTCGGCAAAGTCATAGTTGGAAGATCAGAAGAAGGTATACCAGAAATTTTGGGTTTCCATCAATGCCAAAGGGGGAGATTGTTGGCTAAGACTGGCATAGAGGTATTTTGGTTGTCATTGATGGCAATACAGATTCTGATCAGAAGGATAGAAGCACAAGCTTGAAAGAGATGCATGAAGACTTGGTGGACAGAGATAGTAAAATGGCTTGTTGATTTCGAGCGAATGGATTTTTGTTTTCGAATCTCTACAGTGGGGGGTGGTTTTATGAATTCGAGCCACTACGGCGGTGAGTGGCTATTTGACTTCGAGCCGCTACGACGGTGGGTATCTTTTTGACTGCGAGCTGAAATGGCGGATGGTTCACAGCGGCGGATGGATTTGTGATTTCGAGTCGCTACGGTGACGAATGGTTTTCTGAATTTGATCCACTATGGTGGCGGGAGTCTTTTTGACTGCGAGCCAATACGACGGGTAGTTCCTGACTTTTGAGTTGCTACGACGAATGGTTCCTGTCTTTCGAACTGCTACAACAGACAGTTCCTGATGATCGAGCTGATACAGCGGCGGATGATGCCTGACTCTCGAGCCACTACAACAGATACTTCCTGATGTCCGAGCCGATATGTCGATGGTTCTATGGCGGATGAGCCGCTACGATGGAAGACTTATTGCTTTTGAGCCGCAACGACGGGAGAATTTCTTAGTCTATATGTTGGGTAAACTCCCAATGTTTTGTGTTCCGCTACAGTGAATGGATTCTTTACTTCATGACCGCCACAGCAGCAAAGTTTTTGTTCGTGTCTGTGTTGTAGAATTTCTTGGTTTTTGGTTTCGTTACGACAGATAGGCGTCTCAAGTTCAAAGGAGTATAGCGAAGCGCTTACACACTTAATCATGGAAAAATTCAAAACTTTATGTATTCTAACGGTTGAGATTCAGTTTTTCAATCTGTTCTCATGATTGTTGTTTCGATCAGTTACATGTAGTTATAGAATTATCATTGATTCTTGATCAGGAATATGAAGAGTTGGGAAGCTGAAGCAGCTCGGATGGATGTGTATAAATAGGGGTTGAATCGAGAGAAGTGGTTGAGCCATTCAAAGGAGATAAACCATGGAAGAACTAGAGAATGTGAAGCAGAGGCAGAACGAATGAAAAGCATAGATAAAGAAGACCAAAAGAAGATTGAAGAAAAAATGCCGAGTATAACGGAACAGAGAAGGTGCAGAGATAGAAGCAGAATGAAAGCAGAGCAAAAGAACATAACATAGATGAAGTGGTAAGCATTGTTATATTAGTATCATTATATTGTATTGATTCAAAGTAATTCTAGCAAATCAGGGCGGTAGGGTGGTGCTAGGGAGGATTGTTGTCCTCAAGATTCAGTAGGTGCTGGAGAACTTTGAGAGATGGATCTCTCTACAAGTTGATGCTTGTAATTCAGAGGTTGTAGCCTCACTTGAGTAGAAGCTCAAAGAAAGATGTACAGAAGTTGAAACTTGCTTGACATCCTAAGAAGAAGATTTTTTCCCTTTATGGGTTTTCTCATGAAATCTGTGTCTCTATGTATTTTATGTGATTGAATGTTGATAGTTTACTTTACATATTAAATCTGTTGTAACTAATTTTCTACTAGCAAAGAATGAACATATAATTCATCATAACATATTGACAGTCATAAAACATCAGCGATAAGAGTTTTAAAATTGTATAAGATTGTTTAAGCACTGAAATTAACTGATTCACCCCCCCTCTTAGTTAACTGAATACTTTCAACACCATCATTGTTGCGCCTAAGAGGCCCATTCTACAACTAGTAGGGAAGATGTGTAAGTCCAAAAAGAAGTTTGCAATTGGAGAGATTTGATCACTTTCCACACTTGTAGATCCTTTTTAAGATGGATCTATGCTAGTGTATTTCAAATATGAAAAACAACATAGTGAAATTTCTCAAACCCTCGTCTCCATTGCCGGGCTCTCCACATAAGCTTTGATAAGCATTAGGTTCATTTTGTAGGCTGGGTGGTTGGGGAGCAGGTTGTTCCCACTCAAGATCAATACCCTCTCCACATAAGTTTAGATAAGCTTTCTCAAACCCTCGTCTCCATTGCCGGGCTCTCCACATAAGCTTTGATAAGCATTAGGTTCATTTTGTAGGCTGGGTGGTTGGGGAGCAGGTTGTTCCCACTCAAGATCAATACCCTTTATGGGTTTTCTCATGAAATCTGTGTCTCTATGTATTTTATGTGATTGAATGTTGATAGTTTACTTTACATATTAAATCTGTTGTAACCAAGTTTCTGCTAGCAAAGAATGAACATAGAATTCATCATAACATATTGATTGTCATAAAACATCAGCAATAAGAGTTTTAAAATTGTATAAGATTGTTTAAGCATTGAAATTAACTTATTCACCCCCCCTCTTAGTTAATTGAATACTTTCAATACCATCATTGTTGCGCCTAAGAGGCCCATTCTGCAACTAGTAGGGAAGATGTGTAAGTCCTAAAATAAGTTTGCAATTAGAGAGATTTGATCACTTTCCACACTTGTAGATCCTTTTTAAGATGGATCTATGCTAGTGTATTTCAAATATGAAAAACAACATAGTGAAATTTCTCAAACCCTCGTCTCCATTACCGCGCTCTCCACATAAGCTTTGATAAGCATTAGGTTCATTTTGTAGGCTGGGTGGTTGGGGAGCAGGTTGTTCCCACTTAAGATCAATACCCTCTCCACATAAGTTTAGATAAGCATTAGGTTCATTTTGTAAGCTGGATGGTTGAAGAGTAGGCTATCGCTGTCTCCAGGGAGGAGCAAAACCCATAACAATATGTACATGACACTCACCAAAAGCCAATCCCAAATCCAATAACATACATAAATTTGAAATCCAAACTTACATTCTTTAAAGAATTTATCCCAAACAAAGAGAAATATCTCCAAAGTCTTAAACATTAAGGATGTTTAGAAATATTACAGCTCAGTCATGTGTGCTAGTAAAGTTCCATCCAACTCCACAATACTTTCAATCTGTGTAATATATCAGGCGTCCTACTTCAATTTCCAGCCAAAGTAAGCGAATTGTTTAAATTTGGTAAAGTTCCATCCAACTCCACAATACTTTGAATCTGTGTAATATATCAGGCTTCCTACTCCAATTACAGTGTAGCAGCTTTCCAATTTGGGATGCAAGATGTCTCAATATACAAGTTGCATTGCAAACTACACTTCTACCCTTTTTTATTATAAGAAAGCATCATCGAATCAGAGCCGGGAAGGGCATGAATTTTGTCCCGGATCCATTAAAAAACACTCAGATTTGACGACCTTGCCACAAAATATATAAAGCTTAGAAGAATATTAACGAGAATTACAAGCTCTCATGGACATTTGGGATTCTCTCGCTGCCGAACTGCCTCGCTATTAAACGCCACGCCCTCCGAAGAGTTTTCTTCCCATAATCTCCATCTCTAACTCGTGATTTAGTGAGTCGGAATATATGAACTCATCTGCATTGAATCATAAGAAAGCATCATCGCATCAGAACCGCGAAGGGTATGAATTTCGTCGCGGAGACTAACGAGTACAAGAAAGTTTTCATGCTTGAGAAAATAAACGGATCCATTAAAGAATCCTCGCGGATTTGACGACCTTGCCACAAAGAATATATAAACGCCACGCCCTCCGAAGAGTTAATCTCCATCTGTAAATCGTGATTTAGTGAGTCGGTATATATGAACTCATCTGCGTTGAATTTGAAATTTTGATTTAGGTTTTAACGTTTAACGTTTATTTTTTATTTAGGGTTTAACGTTTAATTTTGAATAAGACATTTTAAAATGGGATATGACATTACCTGGTTAAGAAATTTCTCGTATAACGTTTGTAGTCCAACGGTTAAGTTAATTGCCTTCCAAGCAATTGATCCGGGTTCGACTCCCGACAGACGCATTTATAATATATTTTTTTAAGCAAAACACTGGAGTTGACTTTCAGCAAACGCACACTTTTTTATTTTGCATTGAAGCAATCGACCCGGGTTCGACTCCCAGTTAGTTATTTATTGTTTTGCTAAGCCTCAATCGACCCAAGTTAGTCATTTATTCTGAATTATGGACGACCCGGGATCGACTCCAGTTAGTTATTTATTGTTTTGTTAAGCGTCAATCGACCCCATTTTGTCATTTATTCTGAATTATGGTGGATTTCTCACTCAATCTTGATGTGGTTATTATTTTTTTTTAAGTTCAATGAGAAATATATTGTTTTATTCATTTTTTATTTTTAACTCGGTGGATAATATATTGTTTTATTAAGCAATGGAATCAATGGTAGTATGTTGTAATATATTAAACGCACTCATAACTTAGCATAAAATAACTAGCAATTGTTCTAAGAAGGTGCAATAATACGCCGATAGGTTGTTGTTGGAGGGTAAAATAGGATGAAAAGGAGAACTAAAACTGAGTTGTTTTAGACATGACATTGTACCTTAAGGAAACAAGGAACAAGTTTTGCAGGGAAGGGTAATGAAGGGGCAACTTTTGTACCTTAAGGAAACAAGGAACAAGTTTAGTATGGAAGGGTAATGAAGGGGCAGCTGTAAGAGACTAATGAGACAAATTGGTCACCCCATAATGCAAGGAGGTTACAACTTTGAACCTCATAGACTTATCTTTTCTAAAACAAAGGAGTGATGGCTTCATTTAGTATTATCAACAAACCACACACCAAAAGAGAAAATTGCCATCCTAGGAGGCACAAAAACTCTCACAAAAAAAAGAAGAAAAATCACTGACTTGGATGTGCAATCTACCACTTTAACCCAATGAATTACTCACTTTGAAGGAAAGCAAGCTTTCAACCTCAACAAAGTAGTAGCTTTTCATTTACCTAAAAACAAGTTTATTTATTCATCTCTTGGTTGTAGGTGGGCTCTTTATTTGTTTGTAGGTTTCTTCTATAAATCACAAGCTTCTAAGAAATGGGATAAAAACTAACCCTTTTTCGTTTCTTGGTTGTAGGTGGGCTCTTTATTTGTTTTTAGGTTTCTTCTATAAATAACAAGCTTCTAAGAAATTGGATAAAAACTAACCCTTTTTCAAATTTCAAAGAGCTACTGCAACCAAGTTTCAACTTTATATAATTGTAAGAAATTGGATAACAACTCACTATTTTTCTAATTTCAAAGAGCTATTGCATTGCATTCAATTTAATATCAAGAAGATTATTCTTCTCAAATCAAATTGAGAACCATAATTTTATATCAACCAAACTATGATTGATATTTGCAAATTGTTGTATCTCCTTTAAGAGAATGGGTATGTTGTCAATTGTCTTGGAGAATTCCATGTGACTAAAATATATAAAATCTGAAAAATATTTAATCATTCATGAAATTCGTTCATTGATATTTTGCCCAAGTCAAGTTTTAAACATAAGTATGCTTCCCTCAACTTTAGAGTTTAACTAGAGTGCAATGCATCAGTGATAACAATACACACACACACAACTAAACTTAGTGAACAAGAATATTTAGGCATAATTATGTTGAAGGAAAACACAATCCTCATCACCAATTTTATATACAATCATGGGATCACAACCTTCCATATCTTTCAAAATCAACACATGCATAAGAGCAAATTTTAGACATGATTATGTTGAAGGAAAACACAAGTTTTATCATGAGCCTCTCAATTATAATGACTCTCTCAGTTCGGGGGGTAGGGGGGCATCATGAGTTTGAGATCGAGCCCTTCGGGGTGAGGCCTTCTGCTAGGATGGTCGATGGTTTACCATCGCTACCATCCATGAAATATGGGGAAGTATTGATGGGTTTCCCGCTCAAGTTTCCCTTGCAAAAAAATGGTCTCTCAACTTGGCTTGGTTGAGAATTCCTCAAAAACCTCGGTGTCGTTATTGTTCAATCTAGTTGAAATTTATTGAACTAGTTCCATAAATGTTGCACTGTACAAGAATGATATTCATTCATGTACGCCATTTTAGATATATGTCAAAACTGTAGTGAAAATTGTTAGTCTGGTTAAAAATTAGTAATCTAGTTTTATTTTCACTGTAAGGAACCAACATTTGTTTATTTCATTTCATATTTGAACCCATTCTTCTAATTGAATATCACCCAATATTTTAATCTCCATCTCCAGTAACATGTTGATGACTTCTTTAGATGGTCGTACACTCAATAAAAATTTTGACACAAGAACCGTTTTTGAAGCACTGATCTTTCTTTATTTTCATTGCATTGAAGTCAAAAAAATCATCATCTCATGACTGTTGAAGATTGTAAGTTTGTAAATTCCAAGGAATGAGTGTCGATCTGGAAAGAAATAAATTGTAATTGAAACCCCTAACTTGTACAAGTGTGTTGTCTTGGACTTTGGGCAAGTTCTTGTTTCTTGTATATTTTTTAGCCTGAACCAAATGTAACTGGTGAAGCATGTGGATGTAATATTGATAATAGAGATTGGGGTCTCTTGTTTCCTACATTTGTAGAGGATATGTTGAAAATACAATGGAAACGGCTCATACAGAGATGAATAATGGAAACTATACTTAGTAAATAAAGGTTGAAAAAGAGAGACACTCACACTTTATATCAATAGATTTTATAGTAGATCCTGACTAAAATGAACAATTTGGTCCTCGTGTTGATGGCTTTTATTTGACCATTTTACATGTTTTTTAAATGGTATACGTTATGGAATATAATGCTTTTGGAAAATTGCCCAACATTATTATTTTTTTATTGCCAACGAAATCCTTGATATTTTCCATTCTTGATAGATTGAAAACTAATATTTCTAGTAACTAAACCTAAACTATCTTGGCTATGCATTGAATCATATTCCTTGAAAAATGAATATTCAAAGGTATTATTTTCAAGATTCTAAACATCTCATTTACCTAAGAGAACCCTGCATGAAAAGGGGAATTTCTAAGTTTGTATGGGGAGTCAAAAAATTTCTAAACGATAAATGTTTGACTTGATAAGGGTCACACATATAGGTTATCATCTCTAGATGGAGCATTAAATTAGTAGTTTATACCAATGTTACACGGGGATGCACCACACCCCCGCTTTTGTGGAACTCCACAAAGCACACTTTGAAACGTTTCACTAAGTTGTGGGATGTGTGGGGGGGATTTCCATACTGCCACCACGTTCATCTCAAAGATTGTTGGGACATATATTTTTGTGAGAGATTCCAACCGTTTCCACCATTTCAAGATGACCTATGCTCATGTGGGGACTATTGGTGACACCAAGTAAGTAAAATGACAAGAAGACAATTATTATTAACGAGAATAATTGGTTTAAATCACATTATATTTGCAATCAAATTGATACAAAATAAAGTTTTGTCCTTATTGGTATCTTCCCTTATTTTCCTATGATAAAAGACTCAATGTCTGAGCATATCTTTCTTCTCATTTAAAAAAATCATAGAAGAAAATTGTCTACATTAAAAAAAGAGAAATAATTAAGATAAGTTTTTAATTTCCTAGTTCATAAGGTTAGTTCAATTAGTTCCAATCAATTTTTTCAAGGAAGAGTTTTCCATGATGTTCTAGTCAATTGTTTCAAGGGATACTTTTCCATGGGGCTTCTACACTCTGTTGGATTGACTAGTACAAGAAAAATCCCAAGTTACTACAAATTTCCCACCATCTACCATATTCATCCAAGATGATAAAAAAGAAACGTCATCATATTGTGATTGGTAGAAGCCCAAATTTCTATATAAAGTAAGCACTATCTACTAGGGATAATTTTAGGGGTGAATTTTAGCCCAATGGGCTATTTTTCCATGGTTTTCTCTCAAAAAAGATTCGCCATTTTGCATTTTTTGAAGCCATGTTTCGCCCAATTTTGATGGGATAAAAAATTTTCACCCTAAAAGTCGCCAAATTATTATATAAACAATATAAAATCCTTGGAAATTAAAATATTTTTTGAAAAATATCACCAATCATTTTATAGTTGGGATTTTAAGAATTGGTAATATTCGCCAACATTTGTACACTTTTAAATAAGTACGGTTCCTTAAAATCATCCCTGCTATCTACTATATGAAGACCAAAAGAAAATAGCAAACACGAAATGGACGGTTTGTTTTTCATTTTTCTACAAACTAACATAAGTGTAGAAAGGACAAGATTTTTAGGAAAAAAAAAATGAAATCCATGTTTACCATCTAGGTTCAAGTAGTAAAACTCTTTCATATTGATAAAATAAAGAGTTTGTCAATCTTACAAACTATAAAGAGACCATTTCTAGGATTGAATCACATATCGCCTCTAAGTACACCAAAAAAATCAGGTGTGCAGAAAGAGTAATTATTTTCTTAATTTCTTATGTGCAATGAATGGATTAAGAAAAATACAGAAGACTAATATTCATATTGATAAGTATATTTATAAATATACAAGGTTATACCTGATATGTGGTTTTTTGTTTTGTATCCAAGTAGAAACCGTAGGTATACAATGTAAATAAAGTTATGTATTATGTAATGCAAGTGTGCTCAACTCTCTAAAAACATTATCATAAACTTGCCATAAACATTCATAGTCTTTAATTATGTCACTACAGACTTCAAGAACAAGTCACCAAGTCAACAACTAAACATAAGCTAATGTGTAAAACAACAATTACCATAAACTAAAGAAAAACAAAAAAAGTTGGCACCTCATTCTCCATTAGAGTTTTCAAGTAGAAAAGAAAATAGATAGCTAGGTTCCAATAGAAAATGCGAACAAATAGCAAAAAGGTTTCAAGATCAAATACCAAAAAGCTAAAGTTTTTTGGTCTTTAATCATCTTATCTAGAGTTTGTATTTTTCAATAAAAACTCTCCATTTTTTAGTCAGAGAGAGGTCAATCTCCTAAACATCAAAGTTGAGCTATCCATAAACCACAGTCCAATCAACATCTTACCTAAATTATATACAACCACAAGTCAGATACATGCAACCACTCAATCCACAAAAGTTGCCTTTTGAAAGACGATTTTAAGTTTGATAGATTAGAAACAACATGTCTTGGTAGATCTCGTTTTTCAGCAAGCCTTATAAGAGAGAATTCCATTGATACCATTCAAAATTTGGAAATCACATTGAGGTGGGCCTAAATAATCCATGATAAGATACAAATAACAACAATAGGCAAGGAAATACCAATAAATTCGCAAGCCACTTAAAAAAAATTGGGGCCAACAAAAAATATGAGGACAACCAATGACAAGTAAAAATAGTATGAACTCTTCTATCTCTAGTATAGTACACAATCCTCAATGTACAAGACAAAATTGGGGGTCAATGTCTTAAAGTAGAAAGAAACACATGTTGAAAACTTCTGCATAGTTCATGGAGTAAGAATTCATGCATTGACCAAAATGTGGTGCAGGATTGAGGAAATAGAAGATGTGAAACAAAGTTATGGTGGATTTAATGTTTCATTACAAATAATCATGTTTCAGAACCACCAAGTGTTTTGAGTTCCTTTATGAAATTTTCATGTTTATATTTTAGCATGAAGGGTATACCTCATCCAACATGGCCACAAGCTTGGATTTTTTCATTTGAACCTCGTCCTTTTTCCAATGAAAACTCAGAGGGACAACCAATTGTTTCTTATCCTGAAGTTGAACTCCATGTAGGGGCAACGATTACTCCATCCTTCCAACCACCTTTAGCTCCACTATTCTATTTATTAGCTATTGTCCCAATTCTTGATTGTGATTTCTAATGTTTGGTTGAGTTAATCTTGATTCCCTTACCAACAAGGACAACTTATGCTTGATGTTTAATTCTTTTATAGCCTTAAATCACCTAAAAGGTGCAATGGGATGTCGAAAAGAGGAAAATAGCAGAAAGTAAAGTACATATAATGACGTGAAAACAATATAAAGTGGAAATTTAAAACTTTGATGAGGTGAAATATCATTGTGATGATGTGGGTTTGAATATTTTTTAGAAATGTGGAAACAAGGAGACACTCTAAAGTAATGGCAAATGTAACATATTAGCTTGTTTATAAATAATATTTTTTAAGTACTTAACAATATCGATGTGAAGATACATTACAAATATGGTGATTATAATGTAGTTGAAGTATTTTCATCGCATACATAAAAAGTGAAACATAAGTACCTAGAAAACATGCAAGGTGGTTTATAATGGATGAATTTTACCATCTAGATTCAAATGGTTGTATTATGTTGGATACATAAGACAAGGACATGCACAAAAAGTTTGTTGCTAGATTGGAACCAACACATTTTTTTGGGATAAAGGTATTTTGAATACAAGGTGTTTCAAAAATAAAACTTTCTAGACTTCACTTGATTTATCAAAATTGAGATTCAACAACAATAGTTGCTCACTAAATTGGACACAACACCTTTAGGAGATGAAGGTATTTTGAAAACAAGTTATTTCAAATAATATATTGGTATATTTTGAATATAATTTATGAATAT
This sequence comes from Pseudotsuga menziesii, assembly GCA_001517045.1. Classification (NCBI taxonomy): domain Eukaryota; kingdom Viridiplantae; phylum Streptophyta; class Pinopsida; order Pinales; family Pinaceae; genus Pseudotsuga; species Pseudotsuga menziesii. The sequence continues at coordinate 178,624 of LPNX010329976.1, forward strand.
TAAGAACCATATTAGATATTCACATGATGAGGTCAATTGGGTGAAGCTTGAGTGGTTAAAGAGGAAAATTGTTATCCTCCCTTAGTTTGATTCCCACTTTCTCAAATGCTTGCTCTCTTCTTAAGCTAATTGTTAGTTGTTGTCTTAGCCCTAAGAAAGGAATAACTCAGTTTACTATGAGTACCATCATAATGAAGATAAAGAACTGGTAGGTTTCCCTAGGAAATGCATAATATGTAGAAATACTTAGATATGTCAACGTCAGTAGTTTCACAACTTGCTAATGTTGTGACTTAGTGTTTATGATATTATTGGGATTAATCATGTGACCATAATCAATAGTGGAGAAATTTATGTAGAAAAATAGTGTGGAGATCTATGTGCATCCCACATTCAGATGCATTTTTCGTTTTAAAAAATAAAAATGAAAACTTGAAAAGGAATCAAAATGATGAGGAAAGAAACATATAATATATAATTAATATCATATGTTTTCATAAAAGAACATTAGAAGTTTTATGATTTAAGAAGTTAACTATAAAAATATGACAACAAAGAAAGACAATTGTTATGACAAATCAACATTGTAACCCCCTAAAATGTACAAAGAATGGTATGAATAAGTCAAGATTGTAAAATCCTGAGCTTAAAAAATATGCTATGATCAATTTTTTTAAGAAAAAAAGGCTTCATTGAAATTACAAAACTATTTGTCAATTCTCACTATCTCATTTGGTTAAGGTGTGGGTCTCATCATCTGGGCGACCTGGGTTCAATTCCCCTTAGGGGTGAGCTAGTTGGGAGGAGACACCAAAAATCAAGCCATGTTAAGGGTTGGTGTTTCCCAATAGGGGTGCGATCCTCGGGTGAATTTGGTGGCTTACATTCCCTTGGGTTGTGGTTCTTAACCAATGGTTCATTGCTATCAGCCTCGAGTGACGGGTAATCGAACAAAAAAAATTACAAAACTATTTTTTGTTATTCTTTTGTTTCAATTTTCAATTGAAAATTTTAGTGAAGATTCATGTGGAAATTTGTTTCAATGTTCATATCAAAGTTCATTTAATGATTCTTAAGATTGCTATCATTGAAATTACAAAACTATTTGTCAACTCACTATCTCATTTGGTTAAGGTGTGGGACTCATCAACAGGGCGACCCGGGTTCAATTCCCCTTAGGGGTGAGCTAGTTTGGAGGAGACACCAAAAATCAAGCCATGTTAAGGGTTGGTGTTGCCCAATAGGGGTGCGATCCCCAAGTGACTTTGGTGGCTTAGATTCCCATCGGTTGTGGTTCTTAACCAATGGTTCATTGCTATCGGCCTCGAGTGACGGTTAATCAAACAAAAATAATTAAAAAACTATTTTTTGTTATTCTTTTGTTTCAATTTTCAATTGAAAATTTTAGTGAAGATTCATGTGGAAATTTGTTTCAATGTTCATATCAAAGTTCATTTAATGATTCTTAAGATTGCTATCATTGAAATTACAAAACTATTTGTCAATTCTCACTATCTCATTTGGTTAAGGTGTGGGTCTCATCAGCGGGGCGACCCGGGTTCAATTCCCCTTAATGGTGAGCTAGTTGGGAGGAGACACCAAAAATCAAGCCATGTTAAGGGTTGGTGTTGCCCAATAGGGGTGCGATCCCTGGGTGAATTTGGTGGCTTAGATCCCCTAGGTTGTGGTTCTTAACCAATGGTTCATTGCTATCAGCCTTGAGTGATGGGTAATCGAACAAAAAAAATTACAAAACTATTGTTTGTTATTCTTTTGTTTCAATTTTCAATTGAAAATTTTAGTGAAGATTCATGTGGAAATTTGGTTCAATGTTCATATCAAAGTTCATTTAATGATTCTTAAGATTGCTATCATTGAAATTACAAAACTATTTGTCAATTCTCACTATCTCATTTGGTTAAGGTGCGGGTCTCTTCAGTGGGGCGACCCGGGTTCAATTCCCCTTAGGGGTGAGCTAGTTGGGAGGAGACACCAAAAATCAAGCCATGCTAAGGGTTGGTGTTTCCCAATAGGGGTGTGATCCCCGCATGACTTTGGTGGCTTATATTCCCCTGGGTTGCGGTTCTTAACCAATGGTTCATTGCTATCGGCCTCGAGTGACGGGTAATTGAACAAAAAAAATTACAAAACTATTTTTTGTTATTCTTTTGTTTCAATTTTCAATTGAAAATTTTAGTGAAGATTCATGTGGAAATTTGTTTCAATGTTCATATCAAAGTTCATTTAATGATTCTTAAGATTGTTAGCATTGAAATTACAAAACTTTTTGTCAATTCTCACTATCTCATTTGGTTAAGGTTTGGGTCTTTTCAACAGGGTGACCCAGGTTCAATTCCCCTTGGGGGTGAGCTAGTTGGGAGGAGACACCAAAAATAAAACCATGTTAAGGGTTGGTGTTTCCTAATAGGGGTGCAATCCCCGAGTGACTTTGGTAGCTTATATTCCTTTGGGTTGCGGTTCTTAACCAATGGTTCATTGCTATCAGCCTTGAGTGACGGGTAATTGAACAAAAAAAATTACAAAACTATTTTTTGTTATTATTTTGTTTCATTTTTCAATTGAAAATTTTAGTGAAGATTCATGTGGAAATTTGTTTAAATGTTCATATCAAATTTCATTTAACAATTCTTAAGATTGCTATCATCGAAATTACAAAACTATTTTTCAATTCTCACTATCTCATTTGGTTAAGGTGTGGGTCTCGTCAGCAGGGCGACCCGGATTCAATTCCCCTTAGTGGTGAGTTGTTTGGGAGGAGACACCAAAAATCAAGACATGTTAAGGGTTGGTGTTTCCCAATAGGGGTGCGATCCTTGAGTGAATTTGGTGTCTTGGATTCCCTTGGGTTGCAGTTCTTAACCAATGGTTCATTGCTATCGGCCTCGAGTGACAGGTAATCGAACAAAAAAAATTACAAAACTATTTTTTGTTATTCTTTTGTTTCAATTTTCAATTGAAAATTTTAGTGAAGATTCATGTGGAAATTTGTTTCAATGTTCATATAAAAGTTCATTTAATGATTCTTAAGATTGCTATCATGGTTAATTCTCTCAACTTTCATATCAAAGTTTTGATGCAAATTATCTTAAAATGATCTTAAGAGTCGACTTAAATTATGTTTAAAGATGTACAATATTTCTCTTATAATTATTCAATGTTTTGATGTATATGTCACAAATTTGTTATAGATTCATCTATGAAATTGTTACAAGATCCATCTCATAGTTTGTCTCGAGATGTTAATTATTGGTTTTAGAATTGAGTGCCTCATTCTGCATCTCAACATTGTATTGTAGATTCACTTCAGATATTATTTTAAGAAACATCTCAAAAACCATTTGAAGATTCTGAGGATTAGTGTCAAGTTTCATTGTCTTAACATTCATCTCAGAATTTTCTCCCATATTTTTCTGAGGAATTGTTTTAAGAGTCATTTTAAAATTCAACTACAAACTTTCAAGTTTGGTCATATGATCAATTGTCCTAGAGTTCATCTCATAATTCTCATGTTGTATATTCATCTCATAATTTGTTTCAAGGTCCATCTAAGAATTGATTTCAAATTGTAAATGGTCAGATGCATAGATGGTGGCCTATGTTCTAGGCTAGATCATATACAGAGATAAGTGCAAGATCTAGCAATTATTTCTTTCACTAATACATTGTTGGTGTTTTTGTTTTCACATATAGCACTAACGAGAGTTCAATGCACATGTCCTTGAAGTGCATCCCTTAAGAATAGAGGCCATGATATCTTGGTATGAATGTTTTTTCTTATCTCATGTTATGCTTGTTTATATATATATATATATGTGTGTGTGTGTGTGTGTGTATGTGTGTGTGTGTGTGTGTGTGTGTGTGTGTGTGTTTACAGAGTATTGAAAGTCTAGAGGATATGGGCATAAGGAGTAGGAACAATGCACATAGATGGTCCAAGCTTTACTCTTGGCCAATTCCATTGGCATTCTCATGTTGAGCATAACATCAATGGCAGACGATAATATCTCTTTCATTTTAGATTTACAAGTTAGGATCATAAGGGATAGGGTGTGTTCTTCTTATTATCAATAAATAAACATAGATATATCTTCAATAGCATCAATGGCAAGCGACAATGTCTTTTTCACTTTTAGATTTATAGGTTAGGATCATAAGCAGTAGGTTAGGTGATTCTCCTTAACAATAAATCGACATAGATACATATTAAACTTGGATCTACTAAGCATATAGAGGAATCCAATTTCTTGAGGTGTAATTTTTTTATATCTTATTTGTTATATATTAAGGAAAAAATTCACCCCAGTAAATCTGATCCCATTGAATACTTGATAGAGATGTTTCATAGTTTATGATGGATCTATGTTGTTTTTACGGTAGGATGAAAACCGAAGAAAAAACACACCCAGGAAACAAGAACACACATGAATGCAGAGTGAAACACATGGTGAATGATTCATAATGGGCTCTTTCGTCCCAAAAGCCCATCTTCATTTTCTATCTGATTTTGATTCACCAAATTTGAAAACTCTAATAGTAGCTTCAATCATTTCGTGATTTTGAATCAAATTTTATTGTTCAATGTAACTTGAATTTAACTTTAACTTAAACTACTTACATCAAACTTACTTTCTCACTTAACTTTCCCTTCCACATAATTATAATTTCTAACTTAACTTTTCTTTTAACATAATTGTAACTTTGAAATAAACATACAACACATTTTTTTGTTTTGAATACATGGAAACATACTTTCTAACTTAACTTTACCTTTGACAAAATCATACTTTCTAACTTAACTTTGCTTAACTTTCCCTTTGACAGAATTATACTTTCTAACTTAATTTTGTCATTAACATAATTGTAACTCTTGAGATAAGAAAATAAACATACAACAATTTAAATTATTGGAATCATTTGACGATTACCATTTTGACATGAGAATTTTGTTCTCATTTGGCATTTACAATTGAAGAAAATCTTTTAATTTCATATAACTTAACTTTTTGAAAGTCGTTCAATATGTGACTTGCAAGTTACACTTCACAAAAAGAAACAACAATATTTATTATAATCATAATATTTATTATAATAATTATGTAATCCACTTATCCCTTGATCCATGTGGAAGAAAACAATATTATACTTCTTTCCTCTTTCGTTTCCATGTCAAATATTCATTTTTATTTTAAGAAATATTTTTGGTTATATAGGCTTGAAAAATAATTATATAGAAATTTGTCTATGAATGAGAGTGTAGTTACAAAGATTTTCATATTCCTTTTAATTCCATTGTTCCATTATTGATTCATATGCTATTTGCAGAATTCTGGTACTTCATAACAAATAAGGCATCAGTGCAATTCAGGTGATCACATATGAGTCAATTTATTCCAATGTGTAGTTGTGAATAAATCTATTCTATAGAAAAATGAGATGATAGTGAGTTCGATGTTGTGTACGTATGGGGTAGGTTGTGATAGTGTGCATTTCTTGTATATGTTGGAGTGAGTGCTTTTGGAACAGGAACAAGGACACGATATGAATGCAAACCAGGTACAACAAATAAAAGGTCAATATCATAGCGGATCACTCAAGTGAACAAAAGATTTCCATTGAAGGCCTTCTATAGGAAATCATTTACTGCTAATGTCATCACATGGACACCAAGTAGATCTCACATTAAAGAATCATGACTAAACCAACGATCTGATTGTGAAAATAAGGATTTTTCTGATCAATAAATCGAACCCACCAGTTATGTCTTCATCTAAATATTTCCTACCGAATGCCATCTTCAAGATTATAGCATTTGTCAGAGCTGCGACAACTTTGCTAATGCTGATCAAGAGTCGCAAGTCATCCTGAAGATGATCTGAATTGGAATTAATAATAGAGAGAATCATGGATGAGAATACCTCTTCTCTTATAATAATAGAGAGAATCATGGATGAGAATACCTCTTCTCTTATTAAGCGGAAGGAATCAATGTGTTTGGATTTGAGCAACTGTAAACCACACACCTTACGCATTTGCCTCTAGGAAGGCCCATACTAAGAAAAGACGAGACTAGGGCAATTATAAGTCAAGTACTTAGCAGTTGCAGAAGGAGCCCTGCTGGCAGAACACTAGAAACCAACGGATATCTCAGTGACAACAACAAAACCAACGGATTACAAAAATAAAACACACGATGGAATATTGTTTTCTAGATAGACAACGAATGAACAGTGTTTTCCAAAGAAAACTCATATAGGAAAATGCCTACGATGTAATTAATCATTATTTGATTAATTATTCACCTACTAGCTTAATTAGTTGGCATCCACTTGCACCTTAAAGTCAACACATGCCATCTATACTTCAGGAATGCTTTATTTTTATTATGGGTTGATCTTGACCACTTTTTGGCCATCCATAATTAGTTAACAACACTTTACAACAGATTCTGCTTTATTCTGCTTTATCCAACTTTTCTGTGGATAAGGTAAAGCTAGTTAACTAGGAAACTGGGTCCCTTTGTTGCCAACTCATCCTTCATGATTTTTTCTCCATTTTATAGGTATAGCATGTTTTTCCATCTCCATTAACAACTCACTCATGCTTTCGCTAATTCGTGAGGCCCTTGATAGATTTGGGAAGTGCTTTAACCACCTATGGGGGTTTGCTATATTTTGGTAAGTCAGCCTTTTTGAGCTTTATGAGTTGTCTCCATACAACTCGATTTTCCTATGAGGGATGTACTATTTATGTACACTATTATTCATCATTATTCAATGGAAGGATACACACCAATATTCATCTCTTCATTCATGTGATTCAGTCTCTTTTCTTCTTTCTATTTTTACTGTGTATGGTTGTGAGAATTTTTAGTAGCAAGATCTATTTCATGTGCTTCTTCTTAGCATCATTTCTCATAGCATCGATATATTATTTCTACATGGTATCAAAGCTATAGGGAGAAAAAACTTGTAATCCTCTACATGGTATCAGAGCAGCAAGGTTGATCAAGTTCTACAGAGTTGAGGAGCGCATCCAGTCTCCTATCTCTCTCTGAAGAAGAGCTTGTCTAACATACACAATTTTCTCCTAGTTTTGTTTTGCAGGTTGCAGAGAGTATATCCTAGAGCATATCAAAAACTTATATATGTATTCAAAATTTCCTCTACTATCTCCTCTCAACTATAATGATTGGAATCCCAATATGAGCGCACACTTGAAGAGGCAATGTCTCTTTGATGTCTCCATTGCAGCATTGAGCAAACCTGAGTCTTATGAAGAGAAGTTTGATTGGATAAATAATTGTGATATAGCTTATGGAATTATGTGTTTGGGAATGTCTCCAAATATACATCATCTCATAGATTTTTCTGAGTATCCATTTGAGCTTGGGAAGAATTTGGACAAAGCTTTTGGTGTGCAGGAAGTAGAAGATGAAGCATGGAGCGAACCCAACATCTCCTCTTGTTCTCTCTCTCAAGATTTATTGGCCTCTACATTCTCTGATGAAGTTGATCATGATGAAGAAGTTGATCACGATGAAGAAGTTTCTCATACAGTTCATGGTGTTTCTACTCTCCTTGATTTGAATGCTTCCTCCTTCAATGAAGAAGCAAATATTGAAGAGCCGTCTTTTTATGTGTCTCTTAAAGGTGATTTTTCTTATTGCGATACTAATGATTAAAAATAAGTAACTTATGGAGCTGCTATTGATATTGATGATGATCCTATCACCTATTCATTGACCTCTAATTCTCCTATCTTAGATTCTAAGATCTATGTGCTAGATCCTTTACACTTGGTGCATACCTCTCTCATTGATGGTGCGCAACCCAATGACTTCTAGGATGTTTGCTTCACCAAATAAAGTCCTATTAGTTTCATGCCACTTACCATACTTGATATCATGTGCTTCTACATATTCTTCTTTGTTCTTGGCATCAATACTCAGAGCCTTCTTGAATATTTTGAACATCTCCTTCTTTCCTCCTTTCATACACAAGATTCATTACCAGTGTATTCCCATGAGTCTACTGATAAGCTTATATGTGATCCTTTGGATTCTGATTTAGAAGCATATTTTCAGGCTGATACACATATCATACCACCATCCATACCATCTACCATACCTCTGAATAATCCCAAGACTATACAAATCCCAAGTTCACTAGTTGATTCCTCATTGGTCTCTTATGTAGTGTTACTTATCTTACATGGTTTGAAGTCTTTCCTATCTATTAGTGGTTGGTTATCCATGACCTTAGTCATATTTGAACAGATATTAAACATGTTTGGATATGTTCTAAACACTTATGGTTCAGATCTTATGTCCATCCATCATTCATATTTTTACACCTATCAGTTTTCTCGGCCAATTGCTCATAGTTTTCCTAGTCTAGCCCTATATTCTCATGGATCCATTGAAACCTTTGTCTTTTCTATTCCATATGTTAATGTTTCTAATATATCAGAGTTTTATCAGCCTCATATAAGATCTGGAAAGGTGCTACATCAGATTGGAAGATTGACATGTGATTAACATCACAATTTTGCAGCTATTCAGGGAATTGAGTGTGAAATAAATTGTCTTAATTTTTGTACTCTTTGGGAAGGAGTATGCATAGATCTATTTTCTATTTCATATTGTGTTTGCATATCAGATTTTGATAGCAGCAATATGCATTTAGACAATGCTCCTACTTCATCAGTTGATGAGATACAAGGAGTCCCTCCTCTTCTTTTTTGCAGGTTCTATACTCTAACGCATGATCATGGAGTTCATCATTTCTTCAACAAGTCTTCCATACAGAAGAAGTTCATTCATCTCATTCAAGTGAAGATAAAGATATGTTGAAGACATATTATTTCAACTTTTGTGCCTTAACCTTTCTTAAGGGAGGATTTTCCCCATGTGGTTTTGCCTTTTTCTTCACTCTTCTAGACATGAATAATTGTTAAAGGGTCACCATAGCCTTGTTGTTGGGCCTTATATGCATCCATATGCATCTATATTTCTTGACATACCATCATAAAATCAAACTTATAGGGGGGTGTTGGAATATATTAAACCTACTCATAACTTAGGATAAAATAATTAATCATTATTTGATTAATTATTCACCCACTAGCTTAATTGGTTGGAATCCACTTGCACCTTAAAGTCAACACATGCTATCTGTGTTGGCCACTCTATATGCCAGTTAATTAAAACCATCATGCAGAATGCTCAATATAAATTGTCAACCCAGGGAAGTATTTTTATTTCAAAGATAACTTACATTGTCCGTGTTTAAACACTAAGTAGTTGATGATTGAATAAACTATTCTACTTATCTATTTTGTCAAACTCATCCCATAATCAAACTGATCTAAACTACCTATCTAAGAATTCAGAATTGCAATCACTTCCTACAACTTCAATCCAACAATGAATGATTCCTGAAATAAATATCTATAATTACTTTTGTAGAAACTTAAATCCTAATTTACCAGACTATATGCAGATCCATTGTGACTAGCTAATCCAAACTTAATCTAGGAATAAGAAATAACATGAATTGAATCAATAGTTCTAGACCATAGTCTACCTGAATTAGCAAACTTGAGAAAGGCAAGTGATTGAAAGAAACTAAGGGAGAGCTTGACTGTTACAACTATCACACACATGCATAAAAGAAATTAACCTACACAGTCGACTGTCACACCACACTGTTGCAACTCAAAGGAAATGCAAGTACTGAGTATTCAAGGAAACACATTGATTAAACATGACTGTTGCAGCTACTGAAACAAATGCATACAATGTAACATCCACACCATACAACTATTTAATCAAACATCTAATTAACTCGACGATCTCTGTGGGAAGGCAAGCCCAGCCTTCGAACAAAGACACCAAAACTAACACAAGTTAAAACACATAAATCTAAAGAATCTTGCTTCTTGTATTAAAATGGTGAAATGGAAGTACACTCTCTATTACATCTTACACAATAAAATATGATATTGTCCAACCCCTGGCTCTGAATATTTCCTCGTACCTATACATCAACAATTGTAACCCTCGCCCACTAATATCGGGAAGCCATGAAGATCTACGATCTTCAGGCTGCCTTGTTACATGTGTTGTTACTAACACAAGTTAAAACACATAAATCTAAAGAATCTTGCTTCTTGTATTAAAATGGTGAAATGGAAGTACACTCTCTATTACATCTTACACAATAAAATATGATATTGTCCAACCCCTGGCTCTGAATATTTCCTCGTACCTATACATCAACAATTGTAACCCTCGCCCACTAATATCGGGAAGCCATGAAGATCTACGATCTTCAGGCTGCCTTGTTACATGTGTTGTTACTAACACAAGTTAAAACACATAAATCTAAAGAATCTTGCTTCTTGTATTAAAATGGTGAAATGGAAGTACACTCTCTATTACATCTTACACAATAAAATATGATATTGTCCAACCCCTGGCTCTGAATATTTCCTCGTACCTATACATCAACAATTGTAACCCTCGCCCACTAATATCGGGAAGCCATGAAGATCTACGATCTTCAGGCTGCCTTGTTACATGTGTTGTTACTAACACAAGTTAAAACACATAAATCTAAAGAATCTTGCTTCTTGTATTAAAATGGTGAAATGGAAGTACACTCTCTATTACATCTTACACAATAAAATATGATATTGTCCAACCCCTGGCTCTGAATATTTCCTCGTACCTATACATCAACAATTGTAACCCTCACCCACTAATATCGAGAAGCCATGAAGATCTACGATCTTCAGGTTGCCTTGTTACATGTGCTGTTACAGTTGTGGGAGGAATTAAATAGAACCAAGGAGTATAAGTAATTCTGTTGCTCGAGCCAGTAAATGAATAACAGAACTATCTCAATAGAAGACTTGCCGGTTGCAGCTAACTTCAAGCAGTGGCGCGCTATTGTAGCTAAGTCTGTTGCAGCCGTGTATGTCGCAGCCCTCGTGGAATGATGACCCTTGGTTGGATCCACGTGTAGAGACAGGAGTGGTAAGTCACAACTCATAGTGAATGCTCATATTCTCTTTGGACCACTCAGGCTGCTACACCTGTACTCTCTCATAGCTTGCACTATCTTTGTGAAATCATAATGAGTTAGCATAACTCAAGAAGCAAAGTCCTAATTATAGCAATCATAAGCATTAATAACATGAAAAAATAAATAACCATACCTGTGAAGATTCAGGGATCAAGTGAGGAAAGAATGTCAGTTTGGTGTGCAAAATGGAATAAATCAAGACAAACATGGTACAAGGGATGTGGTTAAAAATGGGCATTTTGGGACCCAACATCTCCCCCCAATTGCTCTGTTTCATGTTCTCATGCAACAACCTCCACTAGTATGAATCAGAGTCTCGAACTATGCCTCTCTCACGAGAGATAAAAAGTTGTAGGAGGATTCAGGTGATTCCCTCCCATCTAGATATCCATTATGGGAAATCCAATATTTCCAACATTGCCTTTATTCCGCTTTTGTCAATGGAAAATATTCCCTATATGGTTTTGCTGGCCACCAAATAAGCGGGAATTTGAATCTAAGTCCCAACCAGTTAGTTCCACATTTCCTCATACAATTGACATACCCTTCAATCTTAGGGAGAGCCTGTTTAAAATTATTGAAGCAATAAGGGTCCCTTTTCTTAATTGATGAAGGGGAAGCCTGCCACCTATGCTTATTGCCCTCCAAATCCAAACGTTGCTGCCTTGAAATCAGGCTAACAAAAGTGTAGATGACTTTCTCTTGAAACTCAACCAGCTGCCGAGTTTGGATGGGAGATTTAAGACTCTGTTCTTGATGATTACGAACAAGACGAGGGGATTGAGATTTAACCTGAATCTAGAGATTGGAGTGAGCCTCATTTTGAGAAAAATGTTTGAAATGAATCCTCCCATTGCACATGGTTGCTGACAAAAGAAGCAAAATCCCTCAGTTGGACATCACCTAGGTGAGGAGAAGGATTTGAATATCGGTCCAAGGGGCAAGCTATTTCATGTAAATAAAGCTCACACAAAAGGTTCTGCTTGGTGATGCTACTTTTCATAAAAATTTCCAAAAACTTGTCTGAAGATGCTACTTCATAAGGCCTCCCTTCCTTTAGTGCCTTCATCTTAAACCAAGTGAATTGTTTATATAAAAATACAAGATAAGAGGGAGATGGAGCTCTAGAGCTCATCAATTCTTGGGAGAGAATGTACATTTGGTATTTCTCCTTTTGCATGGACTTGAACTTCTTCAACTTCTTTAATTCTTTCTGTACTTCTTCCCAACGGAAATTCTGGGATATTATCTCTTTTGCCCATCTTTCCCTCAATTCACTGATAGTCTTCTTATGCTGAACAATGGGAATCATTCCTTTTTTATATCTATCCACCTCACTTTTGATTTCTTTACCTCTATTTTCAGCTGTGAGAGTTCTTCTATTAGACCTTGAATCCTTTCCTCTCCTGCGTCCTTCTCCTCATTAGAATCTAAATTGACAAATTCTTGGGAATATTGTGTCCATACCTTATTACCCAATGTTTTAGCCTGATTGTTCTGGATCGAAAGTGAAACAACTTCCTCTTCTACCAGTGGTCCAACAACTTCTGCCCGCTAGTGTACTTCTGCAATCAATCATGAAGATGTCGGTTCTTGTGTAACAACATCTTCTTTCTGAAACCCCTTTTTGTCAACTCCAAAAACCAATGGTGAAGATGTTGGTTCTTGTGTGGCAACATCTTCTTGTGTTCCAATCTCAGCATCTTCTTGAGTCTCGGCTGGAACTTCTTGATTCTCAGTTGTGGCTTCAAAAGGGAGTCGCAGAGATGCTGGTTCTTGTGTAACAACTTCCTACTCTTCCAAATCCTCTGGAAACCTGGGTTGCTCTTGATTTACTTCCATATCCCATGAAAGAGGAGGTTGGTCCCCGAGTATTTTAGTGTCCCCAGATAGATGATACTAGTCCCCAAATGCTTTAATGTCCCCAGATAGATGAGACTCGTCCCCAAATGATTCAGTGTCCCCTGATGGCTAGGACTACATCTGTTCATATTGTCCTAATTCCACATCCAGGATTATGTCCACCTTAATATTAGTTTCCCCTAGCTTAATGATGTTGATGACTTTCTCCCTCCACTAGTTCTGTGTCCTGATATTGTTCTGGGGTAATAGTAAAAACTCCTAGGTTAAGGTCAGGGATTGTCTCAACCTCTGGCTCACTCACTTCCCATTGAGTAGCATCTTCAAAAAACATTTCCAGGGTTGTTGGTTCTTGTGTAACAAAACCCCATGGATGAGACTGAAACTAATCACATTCCCTTACCTCTACATCGGAGATCCTTTCCACTTCTGGTTCTTCTTTATCCCTCAATTCTCTTGCAGATGTTCTTCTCTCTTCTCCAACTGCTTGTGTGGGTTTTTGTACCACAAATGCATGCACTGTGACTTTGTATCCTGATCGACTAAATATTTCTCCACACTCAGGGAAAACTACTTTTTCCAATTCATCACCTTCCTCAGCCGGAAGTGATCCTTCAATCCGAGCTACATCTTCCACCAGTGTGTGCAATCTCCTTTCCACCTGTTTCTTACATGTTTCCTTCCATCTTTCCACTTCCTTATGAAGCACTTGCACCTCTCCCTTCAATAGACCATTTTCAAACACAAGTCTCTCAATTTGACGTTCCTTTGTAATAGGTTATTGTGGGGCATCATTTTCCTTAAGTCTCAACATGGAAAATTCAATGTTTGCTTCGATGTTTGCCCATTATTCCCACGTTGCTTATGCTATTGCGACTGATATGGTTCTCCTTCTTCTCACTGGCCTTGATTCCTGCACCTCCTCCTTTGATCTTCTTCTCTTCCTATGTGGTAGAGGGGCTTCCAATTCTGCAGCTGATGTAGAAGGAATGTTTCTTATTTTAGCGTCTTCTCTGGTTGTTTCCATCTTAGTTTCCTCCTTAATAAGAGTTCCCATCCATTCCAGAGAAGATTCAATGGTGAAAACCTCTACATTTTATTCTATCATCATAACTCCTACAGCTTCAGCTTCAACTGTCGTAGCATCCAATGCTACTCTCGCTTCAGCTTCTGATGGTTGAGCTCCCAAATCCTCTGTCCATTCTGCAGGGTTTGTTGTTGTTGCATCCTCACCTGATTCTTCTTCTTGGTTATCGAATTCTATCTCATCCTCTTCTTCCCGATTATATGATTCTGCCTCATCTTCCTCCCCAACTGAATTGGAGGGACTCTGGTCCTCCCACTCTTCTACCAATCCCCCCAACTAGGCTAGTGCCTCCTATTCTTCCTGTGTTTGAACACCCCTCAAGATTGCAGGTGCTTCAACTTCATACTCTATTGGAACACTAGGAAAAAGTACAGGTCCCTGGTTTATTTGAGGTTGGCTAGTAAACTGCTCCCAGGTTTGGATTCTCTGAGCTAAGGACTTTAAGATGAGCAATTTGATCAGGTCGTGATGGGTGAGGACAAGTATGGGTGTCTGGTTGATTTCACAAATCCCACCATATGATGCAAGTATTTAAATAGATAAAAGGGCATATTGAGTAAATCCCTATGGCATAAATGAGATAGTAAATGGAATTCAGAGAAATACACAGTTTGATATATACCTTCACACGTAATGTACTTCTTCGAGAAGACTGTCACTTCATTCCAAGGGTGAGACAGTGACTGTAATGCTATCCCCCTCGTCGTTTGGCAGACCTGTTCACTGGTTAGCAAAAAATTCCACATTGCAGCAGCATTTTGGATTCATCGTCCAAACCAGGCTCTTCCACTTTGAGGAAGGCCCGTGACCTCTACTACAATCTCCTCAGTAACTTCTATATGTAAACCCCTGACCTATGAATGGGTTTCTGTGAGATTCAAAGTAAACTGCAGAACTGTTTCCCGGTGAAAACCACTTAATCGTTGGAAAAACGCAGTCCATACAGTAGCTGCGAAGATGGAAAAAACCTCAACATTTATGCGCAATTCCTACATGTTTGTAGGTTCATTTCTGCCTGGGATAACCATGGTTCCTTTCCTTCTGAATAATGGTATCGATTCAACAATTTACATGCCCAATAATGGAGGTTACAATACAGGGTCATGCACGAATAGCTGATGTTGGGGTTGGGCAATTAGGAAAGTTAAGACAATCATAAGCAGGGAATCATTGGTAAGATTTGGCCCCAAATTAGGAAAAAGGTGACGGCCGTAAGACAAGCTCGATTACCCATAAGATCACATGAATGTACAATTAACGAAGCGTGGGTATAATAACAGGTATAAAAAGGTGAGCAAGATTAATTTTGTCAAATATTCTTAATACTTAATCATGTAAATAATCAGAAACGTACCTTAGCAATTATGCAATGATCCGTGACTTCTCAACATGATATAGCATGTCAAATGCTACCATCAATTTTAAACATAATTGCACGCGTGCTGCAATGATGTTCCTTTCGGCAAACCAAAAACTGTCTTTTCAACATTGATAGAAACATAATTGAAGTCATGTGGTGAGTCAGAATCAACAAAATCATGGGTGATAGAAATCCCAAAAAAATATGGAGGAGTCGCAGCCCTTCTGTGGTTATCTGGAGGATTCACAACCATGAAAGATAGAAAATTTGTTGGAATTTGGCAAAGTCGCATCTGCAAAAAATAGGAAAATTCTGTTAATATTAGCAGGGTCGCAGCCGTGAAAAATAGGAAAAGTCTTCTAGAATTGGCAGAGTCACAGTTGC
Source organism: Pseudotsuga menziesii (assembly GCA_001517045.1). Classification (NCBI taxonomy): domain Eukaryota; kingdom Viridiplantae; phylum Streptophyta; class Pinopsida; order Pinales; family Pinaceae; genus Pseudotsuga; species Pseudotsuga menziesii. The sequence continues at coordinate 194,423 of LPNX010329976.1, forward strand.
GTGGAATGGGAAAATAGGAAAGCTTTATGGAGTCGTAGCTGCGCAGAACGATAAAATAGGAAGATTTTTATGAAGTCGCAGCTGCACAGAATGGGATAAATAGGCAAGTTTTATGGAGTCGCAGCTGCGCGGAACCAGAAAATGGGAAGATTTTTACGGATTCGTAGCTGCACTGAATGAGATAAATATGCATATTTTTACGGAGTTGCAGCTGCGCAGAATAGGAAAATTGGAAATTTTTTACAGAGTCACAGCTGTGCAGAATGGTAAAAATAGGCATATTTTTATAGAGTTGCAGTTGCGCGGAACGAGAAAAATGGGAAAGTATTATAGAGTTGTAGCTACACAGAGCTGTTCATCATTCAAATTCTTTTCTTCTTCATGGAGATTTTTCCAAAGCAGGAAATTAAAATATGGGTTCACAGTCATTAGGCCCAGTCATGACCATTGCTCCTTAAATCAATTCCTGCATAGATTATTCAAAACAAAAAAAAACGATCAAGCATAAAGGAAAACAAAGCAAGAAGAAATAAAAACAACAAACATCAATTTATTTATGTGCAAAAATTTATTTCATGTGGAAATCATAGTGACTTTCTAAAGATTGACAGAGGCAGAGAAATATTCCTTCCCTTGCGCTAACTGGTATCCCGGATCAGTTGCAACCTGTGAAATAAACGCGTCCCTTGATATTGGTTTGTGGTACAGTCACAGCCTATGATCATTAGCAAATAATGGTGTATGGTTTTCGTCGATGGTAACCAAGAAGAATGTATCATTATCAAACACTCTGTCTATCTAATATGGACCCAACCATCTTGTGTGTAACTTACCTTTGAAGTCCCTTTTGAACCTTGAATCGTATAATAATGCCCAATCTTCTTCGTAGAAGGCTTTCTTCTTGATGAACTGATCGTGCCATTTGGATTGCTGCTGCTGAATCAATGTTGTTTGATCCACTGCAACTATATGTTTTTCATCGATTTCATTTAATTGATTCAGCCTACTCCTCTATGCCTCTGTTACATCCAAGTTTACATCCATGGCCATCCTCAAAGTCTTGATTTCGAAATAGGGAAGACAACACTCTTAGCATACACCAAGTCATAGGGGTAGAACCCTGTAGTATTGCACCAAGTAGTGCGATATGCCCACAGTGCTTCTAGAAGCCTGTCATCCTAGTCTCTACAATGGATTCTAACTATTTTAGTAAGGATAGCTTCGATAACTTTATTGGTACTTTCCACCTGGCCATCGGCCTGGGGATGGTAAGGTGATGTTATCCTATGCTGAATATGATACTTCTGTAGCAAAGATTCAAATTTATGTGAAACAAATTGTGGTCCTCCATCTATGATTATTTCCTTGGGTACTCCAAAATGAGTGAATATTTCCCTGTACAAGAATTCTATTACAGCCTGGTCATTAGCTTTCACCAACGCCACAGCCTCCATCCATTTTGTCATGTAGTCAGTACAAACTAAAATGTAAGCTTGTTGCTTTGAGGAAGGGTTGATAGGCCCAACAAAATCTAAGGCTCATCTATCAAAGGGTTCAAACACCAACTGTGGTTGCAAAAGCATTTCGTCCAATCTATTAGGTTGGCCCATTATCTGACAGCTATAACAAGCCTAGATGTACTTCTTCGCATCCCTGAAAAATGTTGTCCAATAATAGCCCACTCTTAACACCTTATGACCTGTCCTTTTATCTGTAAAATTTCCTCCACATGGCTCATTATGATAGGCCTTCAAGGTATGGAAGACTTCATCCTCCCTCACACATCTTCTGATCTCAAGATCAGGACTTGTGTAGAAAATATGACCATCTATCCAGCAATACCTGGAACTTTGTTGAATAATTTTCCTTTTCTCTCTCTTTGACAAATGTGCCGGAAGCTTTCCTGTAGCCAAGTAGTTAGAAAAATTTGCATACCAAGGGGAATAATCTAAACTACAAATAAATGTTCATCTGGAAAAGAATCTTCAACTGGTAAGTTGTCATCACTGTTAGTAAATCAAGATAAAAAATCAGCAACAACATTTTCTTTACTAGGTCTGTCAATAATGGTAATATCGAACTCATGTAATAGTAACATCCATCTAGTTATCCTAGCATTTGTAACTGGTTTGTTCATTAAATACTTGATGGCTGAGTGGTCAGTGTGTACAAAGGTGGGATATCAAGTGATGTAATGCCTGAATTTGTTAATGGAGTAGACAATGGCTAAGAATTCTTTCTCTGTAACAGTGTAATTGAGTTCAGCAGGGGCCATGTTTTTACTGATGCAATAAATTGCATATGATGCTTGACCATCTTGTTGTCCCAACACTGCTCCAATGGCAGTGTCAGAGGAATATGAAGAAATGTGGAAAGACAGAGCCCAATTGGGCCCTCTTAAGATAGGAGTTGCAGACAACCTCTTCTTAAGTTCAGTGAACACTGTCTAACATGCATCATTCAAAATAAACAGTACATCCTTCATCAATAAGGTAAATAAAGGAGAAGCTAGTTTGGAAATTTTTTCTATAAATATTCTATAATAACTAGCATGCCCTAAAAAGCTACGTACCTCTTTTTGTGTTCCAGGGGCAGGTATATTTTCAATTACCCTAATTTTGGATGGATCTACCTTGATACCATCAGCAGAGATAAAGTGCCCCAGCACTACACCCTCGCTCATCATCATATGGCACTTTTAAGTGCTCAAAGATAGCCAAGTCTACTCATAGTGTGTTAAAACCTTCTCTACATTGCTCAATGCCTCCTCAAAGTCAATGTCATACAAGGTAAAGTCATCCATGAAAATATCCATACTATCATTGATCATCTCCGAAAAGATGCCGATCACAACTCTCTGAAAGGTGGTTGGTGCATTGCACAAACCGAAGGGGGGTACCCTGTATGCAAAGGTACCCCAGGGATAGGTGAAGGTGGTCTTGTCTTGTTCTTCAGGAGAAATATGGATTTGATTGTACCCGCTAAACCCATCCAGAAAGGAGAAGAACTTCTTTCTAGACAGGGTGTCAAGTACCTGATCAATGAAAGGCAGAGTAAAGTGATCTTTTTATGTTGCCTTCTTTAACTCTCTGTAATCTACGTAGACTCTCCATTTCCCATTCTTCTTGGGTACTATCATGAGTGGATAAACCCACTGCTTTTTGAGATAGGGTATATAAACCCTGCTTCCAAGATTTTTTGAATTTCCTCCTTCACTATGTCCCTAAGATTGGGGTTCATCCTTCGTTGTGGCTGGCACACAAAGCGGGAGTCACTCTTGATATAAATGTGGTGGGTGCACAGATTAGAAGGGATACCCTTCATATTTGTGTACTCCTAGGAAAATTCCCCCTTATGCTTTTTCAAGAGCATGATCAAGCGTTCATGTTCATCAAGAACAAGATTGGGATTGATGTTCAGTGCTTTTCCTGTCTCTATATCAACTGGAACGTTTTTCAAATTTTTCAGCACTGGAATTATGTGGGTGTCACTGACTAATGTCTCCTTTATGAGATTTTCTTGATCGTCTTCACCTAGGGTACTATTCAGGATATGATAAAAAAATTTGTTGACAGAAGTGGGATCACTAATAAAACTATTAATGGCATCGTCCTCTCTTTCATCCTTGAAAGTCAAGTCCTTCCCTATTGTTAACAATGGTTGAACGCCCTCCTCTTCCTATAGCTCCATCCATAATGGAGTTTCAACTTCTAGACTAGGTCAAGCTGGAGGATACAAGGTCAGTTTTTGGTTTCGGTCCCGTATGAGATGGTCATAGACCTTGACCGACAACTGATGCAGGCATCTTCTATGGCTAACCAGAGGCTTCCCAGGATTAGCGGGTGTCCCCCTAGCTATGAATTGGGTTGTAAAACCAAGAAGTCAGTAGGGTACTCCCATGATTCAACTGAGACGACGAGGTCATCCAATATTCCCTCGAGTTTGATAGTGGACCTGTCATCTAGTTCTAGAATGGTGGGGGTTGGCTGAAGCTTGGTGAGCCCAAGTTTTCATATAGTTTCTATGGTCATAACATTAATAGATGCACCTAGATCTACCGGCACATTCGGTATCTGTGTGTTCCCAATCTGCACTGTGACAGTAGGGTTCCTAGGGTCATCATATTTGGTCAGGAGAGTTTTTCCCATTATCAATTCAGATAGTTTCCCTATGACATGGACAGTGGGAGGATCCCTAGGTTTTGTTACATAGGTCTTAGACTGTTTTGGCGTAAATAGGCACATCATGGAGGGCCTGCAATAGTGAAATTTTGACATAAATATTTTTCAACTCTCCTAAGAGGTTAAACTGAGGTTGTTCCACTATTTTCTGTAGTGTCAGTCTTTCAGGATATGGTGGTTCTCTAATCAGTTGTGTAGGGTGTGTTTCAATAGTTGTTTCTCTGTGTGTTTCACCCGATGTCTTGGTAGGACTTTCAACATCCTCAATAATAGGGGCTACTATATGGGATGAGTACTGTTGGTTCATCATTTCTTCAGACATAGAGGATGGAACATCCTTAATGACTAAAGGATCCACTACTCTCCTTAATCATAAGCGTATGTCATTAGAGGGAACTAGAGTAATGGAGTAAGTGGGCATGTTGGCAATCTCAAACTGGTGGAATGCTTTATTGTTTGGGTTGGGGTTAGGTTGAGTAGGAAGTTGTGGTCGTATAGGCATATTAGTTGCAACATTGTTTTGGAGTTGCAGGTGCGGCTGCTGGTATTGTTGGTATGGCTAAGGGTATTGTTGGTGAGAAAACTTATGGTGTGGAAACTATTGAGGAGGTTGGCTATGGGGAAACTAGTTTCCTGGGTAGGAGTTCCTCCACCCAGGAGACCAAGAATTTTGTTGGTTTGGTGGCTGTGTCCAAGGGTTCCAGGAGTTGAAATTCTGCATAGGAGGTTGAGAAGGATTCCATTGATGGTTGGAAAAAGGTGAAGGGAACTGTGTATTCATGTGATGCATATTATTTCAATTATTCATATTATTCGAAAATGGAAATGATTTTGGAGTCATACCTTGGTTTCAAGGTTTCCAAGGCTTTTTCTGGGCAATGAAGTAGGATGGTTCCATGTCTGGATTTGATTCCTATAGAATTTCCTTCACTTGAGGTAGTGAGGGGCACTCCTTTGTATCATGGTTCAGTTCACAGAGCTGACACACCTCTACCTTATTAAGTGGTAACTCCTTTAGGGGATGTTTCTTCCTACATATGGGAAAGAATACACCAAGTGTTAGATCCTCTACTACTTGTTTTTGTTTTTCCCTCAGGACATCTATTTTTGAGGAGATGGAGCTCATCATTTATGTTTTGAATTTCTTGAGAAGGTTTCCTATTTCTACTCGGGTGGCTCCTCCATTGGATGACTTCTGTGTTCTGTTGAAGACATCTCATTCCAATTTGTCCTGTTTGTTGGTCTTGGAAGATGCTCTGGAATACCTTCTACATAATTCAACAATATTTTCAAAGGATTCATTTGAGATATCCCCCTTTCCAAGCAAGTTCAACATATCTAGGAAGTCTTCCCAAATCCCATGAAGTAGGATTATCTTGAGCACATGTAACCCCATATCAGTCTGTCCAGCCCTCTACACATTGTACAAGAGCCTCTCAATAAAATCTTCCAAACTTTCTTCGTCCCTTTGTACCATCTTGAACAAATCTTGTATTTTATGTTTAGTGTTGCAGTACTCCTGGTATTTTTCTAGGAACACCTGTTTCATTTGGTCCCACATGGTGACAATTTCACCATCCAGAATCATAAACCAATGTAGCGCATTATCCTTCAAAGCAGTAGGGAAAAGTTTTAATTTATTCTCGCTGGAAGTGTATTCATAGCTACGACAAAGGATGTCAAACTCGAAGGGGAATTCATCCGGATCCTCTGTGGCCTTTCCATGAAAATGATGTAATACTAATGGTGATATGTTTTTCATGGGGGCTTGTCCAATTGGATGTCGAATGGGGAGCTGGAGTGTGGCAACTGGCCCCTTAGGCTGGGGATCATCGTCATTGTGATGATTTCCCCCCATCACCTCTTCATGATCTTCCGGTTCATGTCTGTTATTCATATTTTCTTCTTCTCTCTCCTGCCTTTGCTTCCGTTGATCTTCCTGCTTCTTATGAGACTGTGTCCACTCCTCCTTTGTCACCTCCTTCCTGTTAATGTTATAATTCACATCTCAGTCACCTTCTCCCACACCACTAACTCTAAGTTCCTCTATAGGGACACTTGAGGGTGTCACAGCTTCTCCTGTGTTCTCCACTGTGGAAACTGATGCTTCTACCCTGGGAGTAGTTGGGATTCTTCTGATGGAGGACCCCTGATGGTGATCTCCAGTAGAGAAATTGGTTATGGAAACCAGATCGTCAATGAATGTTCTTCTTCCCAATGTTGGATTTCTGCCATGACCTCAACCACGTGCAATGTTAGTATTTTGGGGAGTTCTGGGGGTTATAGGAATGCCATGCTATACTCTTCTCGTATTCATGCAACCCAAAACATGAAAACTTAAATACTGAAGAAAAAATGAATAGATGAAACTACTATGGTGTCGAATAGTTATCTTCATCAGCAACAACGCCAAAATGTTGGTCACTCTATATGCTAGTTAATTAAAACCGTCATGCAGAATGCTCAATATAAATTGTCAACCCAGGGAAGTCCTTTTATTTCAAAGATAACTCATACTATCTATGCTTAAACACTAAGTAGTTGATGACTAAATAAACTGTCCTACTTATCTATTTTGTCAAACTCCTCCCATAATCAAACTGATCTAAACTACCTATCTAAGAATTCAGAATTGCAAACACTTCCTACAACTTCAATCCAACAATGAATGATTCCTGAAATAAATATCTATAATTACTTTTGTAGAAAGTTAAATACTAATTTACCTGACTATATGCAGATCCATTGTGACTAGATAATCCAACCTTAATCTAGGAATAAGAAATAACAGGAATTGAATCAACAGTTCTAGACTATGGTCTACTTGAATTAGCAAACCTGAGCAAGATAGGTAATTGAAATAAATTAAGGGAGAGCTTTACTATTACAACTATCACACACATGCATAAAAGAAATTAACCTACATAGTCGACTATCACACCACACTGTTGTAGCTCAAAGGAAATGCAAGAACTGAGTATTCAAGGAAACACAACGATTAAACATGACTGTTGCAGCTACTGAAACAAATGCATACAATGTAACATCCACACCACACAACTATTTAATCAAAAATCTACTTAACTCGGCGATATTTGTGGGAAGGTGGGCCCAGCCTTCGAACAGAGAAGTCGAAACTAACACAAGTTAAAAAACATAAATTTGAAGAATCCTGCTCCTTGTATTAAAATGGTGAAATGGAAGTACAATCTTTGTTATAGCTTACACAATAAAATATGATATTGTCCAACCCTTGGCTCTAAATATTTCCCCGTACTTATACATCAACAATTGCAATCCTCACCCACTAATATCGGGCAACCATGAAGATCTACGATCTTCAGGATGCCCTGTTGCATGGGACGTTATAGTTGTGGGAGGAATTAAACAGAAGCATGGAATATAGGAAATTATATTGCCCAAGCCAGTAAATGAATAAAATAACTAATTCAATAGAAGCCCTGATGATTGCAGCTAACTTCAAGTAGTGGCACGCTGTTGTACTAGCCAAGTCTGTTGCAGCTATGTCTGTCGCAGCCATGTCTGTCACAACCATGTCTGTCATAGCTCGCATGGAATGATGACCCTTGGTTGGATACACATGTAGAGACATGACTGGCAAGACATAGCTGATAGTGAATGCTCATATCCTCTTTGGACCACTCGGGCTGCTACACCCGTACTCTCTCACAGCTTGCACTATCTTTGTGAAATCATAATGAGTTAACATAATTAAAGAAGAAAAGTCCTAATTATAGCAATCGTAAGCATTAATAAGATGAAAAAATAAATAATCATACTTGTGAAGATTCAGGGCCAAGTGAGGAAAGAATGTCTATTTGGTGTGCAAAATGGAATAAGACAAGACAAACAAGGTATAAGGGATGTGGTTAAAAAGGGGCATTTTGGGACCCAACAATATATACCCCGGGAATGCTTTATTTATTATTATGGGTTGATGTTGACCACTTTTTTTCCATCCAGAATTAGTTTGCAGCACTTTATAGCAGATTCTTCTTTATTATGTTGTATCCAGCTTTTCAGTGGATAAGGTAAAGCTAGTTAGCTAGGAAACTGGATCCCTTTGTTTCCAACCCATCCTTCATGAATTTCTCTCCATTTTATAGGATTAGCATGTTTTTCCATATCCCTTGACAACTCACTCATGCTTTTTCTAGTTCGTGAGGTCCTTGATAGATTTGGGATTTAGCCACCTATGGGGGTTTGCTATGTTTTGGTAGGTTAGCCTTTTTGAGTTTTATCAGTTGTCTCCATACAGCTTGATTTTCCTATGAGATATTTACTATTTATGTACACTATTATTCATCATTATTCAATTGAAGGATACACACCAATATTCATCTCTTCATTCATGTGATTCAGTCTCTTTTCTTCTCTTTATTTTTCTTGTGTATGCTTGTGAGAATTCTTAGTAGCAAGATCTATTTCTTGTGCTTCTTCTTAGCATCATTTCTCATAGCATTGATCTATTATTTCTACGTCGTACTCTGAAATATAGGATATATATTTTTTGTTTTGTTAAACCACCATTTGAGTTTTGTACTATGAAAGATACAATACAAAATTTAAAAACAAGAACATTGTTATCCTAACCAACTAGCCTACAACAAAAGCAACAACGGAGTGACGTGGTTAAAATTTATAATTTATGTTCTAAATATCATATCTATGTGTTTAATTGTATATCTCACATTCCATATTTGGATTTAATTGTTAATTACATCTCAAATCTTTGTGATTGCGATTTGAATTAATTTAAGTGTTTATTCCCTCAACAAGTGAAAGTGATGGAAAATTGTCATAACGTTAGGTTTCAAAATTCTTTGTGTGAACTCTAATGGCCTAAGACTCTTAAGCTTTGTGTGTACATTTTTAGCTCATACTTCAAAATTACAACATTTGCTTTGAATTTAATCAATGACAAAATTTATTTATTGTTAAGTTTTTTTTAATGTCGACATGTTATTAATGTTACGAAGTAAAATTTCCATTCTAAAAACAATAGTGGGATGTAACCTTTTGAATTAAGTTATATTTTGGAGAAATTGTTGATGGAAGATGGGTTTTTTTTGCATTTTTCTGGTTGATGTTTGTTACAAAGAGATATGCAACTGTATATCACCAACCATTGCAAACATGTAATCTTCAAGATGCTCTAAGGTAGATATTGCAATAATTACATCCTTTAAGTTCTAGTTTCTTTAAAAACCTTAACTTATGAGTGTTATAATGTAATTATGTGATGCTAAGGCCAATAAGATTAAGGGTCTCTAGGTTTAGAAGATTGGTAAGAGATACTAGTAATCTATTTATGGGAATATGCGTCAAACTCATGCATTTAGTTGTTTCAAACACTCCACTATGTTGAGAAATGATTGTACTTGTAATACCCCTCATTTGACCCTTGTAAGGTATTGAATGAAATTATGTAAATGATGTAAATATGTTAGTATGGATTCCAAGAGCGGAGCTCAAGGCCAATGCCTGACTAGTGAATGTTGAAATATTGTAACTTCGAAGAATATTCTATATGTATCTTTTTGTGGTCCCCGATGGTCCTACCGAGAGAACCACTTGTATTACATTGTACCCCGATGCTCCTAATCGGAAGAACTAATAAGAGTCATGAGGTAGTCCCCTCTAATTGTAAAGGTGGGTCATCAACACCCCAGTGTGGTTACTCGAGCCTACATGTGTAACTCGAGCCTACATGATTTAACTCGAGCCTACATGTCAAATGAGTTAAATTAAGTGAACGGATGAATATAAATAGAGGTGTGGTGCTCCTCATTTGAGACACACACACTCTCACTTGTGTAGCGCATTAGTGAAGAAGAGAAGTAGCTGGAGAAGGAGGATCAGGCTTTGATCTCCTTGTTGGTTTTATCTTTTATCTTTTTGGGGCATCTATATTGAGGAAGCTTTTGCTGGGTTTTTTCCCTTTAGGGTTTTCCCAGGATAAATCTTTGTGTTCCTTTTTTATGGCTGTGGTTGTCTATCTTTCAGTGATCCTGTTTATATGCTTTTGTCATGAAAATGAAATGAAATACAGATGTCTTAGCTAAGCATATGAAAATTTAACATGGAATCAGATCCACCCTGAAAAGAAGACATTGTGCAGCTATAGAATCTAGGGCTTCTTAATTTTTGGTTCTCTCTCCATAATTGATCAGGAAAATAAGGCTAGGCTAACTCTCCATTGAAGGGCGCATCTTTCTGTCGAAGCAGAATTCGATTCCAAGCATTTTCAGTTTTCGGTAGAGGAAATTCGGGCTTTTTGCAGAAGAAGAATTTTTGAGTGAGCCCAGCATAGGATTTCTCTCCTCATCAAAATCGAAGTCTAAAGACCTGGATCAATTTTTTTGGTTGGGTGAAACTTCGGGAAAGTCAAACCCTAGTTTGACCCCGAGCAAGAAAAACAATAAATACTAAAACTGCTAAGTTTTGGTACATTCGCTATATCTCGAGATTGACAAAGGTTCAGGAGCAAAAAATTGTAGAGGCCGAAGATAAAATCCTGATGTACACTGTGTCCACAATTCAGCCTCAGATGCACTATATTTTGGGAGATATGATCCCTCCAAGTTAGGGTTCTAGCCTCTTCTAGAATTCATCCCTAAATAGGACACCTGGGGAACATTGCTATAGCTTGGTCTACAGAGGTCCAAATTGAATTCCTAAAGATTTTATAGAAATATCACAGATTTTACTTTTTGTGGTCTGAATTTCAGAACTAGAAGATGAAACAGTGACACGTGGCAGTCCGTACAACTTCGTTGTTCTGAACAGCATGTAACAGGTCACCGTGGGAAAAGGATCATAAATCCTAATTGGTGAAACCAATTCTGATGAAACCTGTGTTTTTTGATCAGGTACATGCGAGGTTACCTCAGTACAAAATTTCAGACACATAGGAGCATTAATTTCGGAGATATCACAGAAACAGTGACAGGCATTTCTGCAGAAGGAATTGGAAAACTAGGGCTTCCTGTTTCGGGAGCTTCCCTCCACTGTTTTCAGAAAAGGAGTACATTAGACAGCTCCATTTGAAGAGATCTATCTTTCTATCTAATCAGATCTTAAATATTCCAAGTTTTTAAAATTAGGGTTTCTCTGACAAACCCTAAATCAACTAGCTTTGGAAGCAGGACGGACACCTCAAATCGGTAAGATCTAATCTTTTGCTATTTGCATTTGAGGTTCTCATTTCAAAGTGATCTATCACATCAACTTAATGATAAGCTTGGTAAAGTTGACAACTTCCAAGCATGGAAGTATATGATCTCTCTAAAGAAAATGAATTGGACACCTACATAAGTAGAGAGGTTCCAGTTCCATACGAAGATGAGGCTCAAAGCCTTACACAAGAAGAACTTGATCAAGGCCAAGAAGATCCTTTTTTTTTCAATCACGGATCAACTTTTACCACAAGTGTCTTCCCTAAAGACACCGAAGATGTTTGATTCCTTGATCAAGCTATTTGAAGATAATAACTTAAATCAAAAGATGGCTTTGAGAAAACAGTTGAAGAATGTGAAGATCCAGAATGCAGAACAAGTTGAAGCAGTAAAAGAAGAAGTGGAGATTTCAGAAGTGGTGATAGCCACCTTGAATGGCCTCCCAGGATCATGGGATTCATGCAAAGAATGTATGCCAGAAGGAAGTAATTGCTTTCAGCTCGACTCATAAGAAGAGAAGGAGAAGATGGGAGCAATTGAAGATCAAGCTCTCACCATTCAAAAAAGATCCCTCAAGCGATGAGGAATATCAAGAACTCAATTCTTGTCATTTGGATAAGAAATGATGATTCCATGAATGAAGAAGATGATAAAGCATAATGATCATGATGGAGTCTACCCACAAAACAAATAAAAGATAAGTATTCAATTGTCATTTCATGATATTGTTTTGTTATACATTTGATTATATTCAGTTGATGTGTTATGCATGATAGATTGTTTGCATTAATGTCTGTATACCTCTAATATGCATGGGTGATTCCATGAAGATGGGTAACACTTTTTGGCCAAATTTGGCGATGAAAACCTGATTTTTTACTCATGTGCTAGATAGAAGCCCTCAAAACGCATATATGCCATGTGAATTTTGACTTGCAGTAAAAAAAAAAATTGAGGAATATTATGTTGGCTTCATGGTTATATTTTTTTAAAAATATTCCGATGTCATTTAATGTGTGAATTTTTGCATTTAATGAACTGTGTGACCTTAAAAATTTGAA
>LPNX010329980.1:0-15536 GCA_001517045.1 Pseudotsuga menziesii
TGCTCAAGCCTATAAATGAAAGCCTCATTGTAAAATCTTATCATCTTATCCAATATCAATATTTATTATTACTTACCAACATGTGGGATTCATATTACCTATGGGATTTTTAGAGAACTTACCCGTGTTAAAGAATATTTTAGGCTTCATTTGGTATCAGAGCGAAGTTAGACTTCCTTATTCGGGTTTTTAACCATTATATAGGGTTTCCCTAAAAAATAGGACCTTGTCCAAAAAAATAAAAAAAAGGTAAACGTAAAACTACACCTGGTTTCTTAATAAGTGGGTTTCGGTTTATTCTCCAACAACAAACAAAAAAATGATATTTGAACCTGGGTGGGGAAGATAAAAATCATTCCTCCCAACCACCCAATCTACACCATTTTACAAAATTTAAGGGGAAAAAAATCTATAAGTGCATAATAATTGCTATTAAGAAGTAAGTGGGATTTGTACTTAGGCGGGGAATGTAACAATCATTCCTCCCAACCACCCAATCTACAAGAAGTCTTTAGGGGAAGAAATTAATTATTGAAAAGTATAGTATACTATACAAGATAAAATATGTCTTTCTTTGATATATCTTGGGATAAGAAGCATAATAAAATGGAGTCTCATGACGAAAAACAAGGAAGATTATTGTAAAATTTAAAAAAACATGCACACCCCATATTAAAAACTTATGGGATTATTCAAGAGAAGTCTGTTCGCATTGCTATTTTCCTGACAACCAAGAAGCTTTTACACTTCATTTGGTATCAGAGCTAGCTTTTGATCCGGCGGTAGCCATAATCTCAAAGTTTCTCTGAGTTTTTGGGGGTTATTGACCTCCCTCACATCTATCTCTCCTTTTTGCTGCCATCCTCTCACATCACCTCCAAATCCCTTTCCCTTACACGCCCCTTCCTGCGTCCCCACCAAGCTTTTTCAACACACCTGCATTTTCTGCATACCTCATTCATCCCTACGCATTCATCCCCATCTGGATCCCTCCTCCTCAGCTGCATCACCCTCCACCACCTCTGCTACTCTCCCTTCTTCTAGCTACCTACACGCTCATCTTCTTACCTTACCCCACCTCCATTCCACCCATCTACCACCGCCCTTGCTCCACCCATCTACCATCGTCGCGTGCTACCCTCTCTTGGTTTTGCTGCTTGTTGCGCTATCCTCCACCTCCTCTTGCACACATCTGCTTCCTTCCACACTCCACCATCCACCTGCACCACTCCATCCACGCACCTCTCTTGCTTCCCATGTTGATCCCTCTACATGCTCCTCTGCAGACCATTCCACGCACCTTCAGGAGTCGAACACCGCCCAATTGCCACCTTTACCTATTGCTTCTTCCTCATTTCTCCTCCACGCTAACCTCTGTTTCCTCCTTCCACCAATATTCTCCTTCGCACCTTCCTTTCACAGTTTACACTACGAGCTGCACATTTCCCATGTCCCTCCTCACCTCCATTTCTAGCACCTCTATGCACCTGCACCAACACCATAGCTTCATCTCTAGCTACTTCCCTTTGTGCCTTCTACAGTGCATCCCTCCTCTCCTCTTGCCATTGCCCTGATCTGTTTCTCTCTCTACTTATGTTATCCCCACTACTTAGGGTTTAAAACCCCACATTTCAAACGAATAAAAAAAATTAAATAATAATAATAATAATTATAATATATGTATATTTTCAAAAACAATTACTATTAGTTTTAGTAATAATCGTTATAACAATTAATAATTGTATAAACTATTACAATTATTATTAAAGAAAAATGAATATATAAAATAATATTATTTTACATTTTAATAATAATAATTATTATCAAGGAAAATAATCAAATTCTTTTGAATAAGAATTGTTTGAAGAACAAAACAAAATCAAACGACAAAAAAAAGAGAGTCAAAAGAAGGCTTATCAAGAAGTCGAGACTCGCTATCGTCAGAGGTTAAGTAAACGAAGACTAATTATCATCAAATAAGTTGAAGATCGCTTATCATCAAAGAAATCAAGTGATAGGAAATCAACTTTCGTCGAAGAATTATGGCGAATTCTAAATCAGAATTGCAATCCCAATCGCAAGTAACATTGGACAAAGTAGAACATTATAAAAAAACCAATGACCGTCTACTATTGGACATGACGAAGCTGGATATTTCTAAGGGAATAATAAAGCAGGAGAATCATTATCTAAAAAGACGTATTGAGAGATTATCTACTCAAATTGAGGAATTAATGAGTAAAAAATATCCCAATCAGAATCTACAAAAACCAAACAATAATGAAAGAGAAGGTTGAGAGTAAGAAGAAATAAAACGATTAAACAAAATCATCAAGGACAAATATGACAAAATCACGCAAATTTAGACAAAAGTAAGATTCCAAGAAGCAGAGAATTGTTGCCTTCAGCAACAGATTGAGGAACTCCAACAGAAAGAGGACGACACAAAAAAGAGCACAAGTTGGAAATTACGAAAGTCAATAACACATTAACAAGTAATACTGAAGAAATATATCGATTAAGAAATCATAATAAAACATTAGTTATGAAGATCAAGAATTTAAAGAGTAACAATAAGGAAAACAACTCAAATGAAGACATCGAAGGAAAAGTCATAGAAAAGAAAGAAGAAAATCAATTCCTTCTAAATCTTAATAAATAGCTTAAGGAACAACTTAAGAAACGCAAACACGAAGAAAAAGCGTAAGAAGAAATTATTAAGAAGATTCAAAGTGAAAATAAGCAATTATAAAACAAGTTAAAAGGCATACATAACACACCATCAAAGTCATTAGAAATACAAGTTATGGAAAAAAGCACACTTATCGACCCAGTTCAGATCATCACTCTAGATGTCACTCCAGTAGAAGAGAAGCCTACAGAAAGATTAATCCAAAGAGACGCCACAAACTTGATAAGAGAGAATGACGTTGAAAAAAATCCCTATCGACAACCAAACCATAGTAGTCGGTATCTTAAGAATCACAAACAATATATAGAAATCACTGACACCCGTGCACTCAATTCTCAGGATGTCAGTTCAGTTATAAAGTGTGACGTTCAAAAAAGAATCAATTTGGGGTGGATTGACCCGTCCACATATCAAAAGTTATGCTCTACACTCAGGAGTTTGCATCGGCTTGTGTCATCAGCCAGTACATTGCATGAACGATGCGACCACATTATAAGGATTTGAGGACAAAGCCTTTCTAAAAGAGCGGGAATGTAACAAATATAAAATAGTATATTAATAATAGTTTATTAATTACTAAGTGAAAGGGTGTAACCCTTCACTACACATGCTCAAGCCTATAAAGGCGAGCCTCATTGTAAAATATTATCATATTATCTATTACCCATATTTATTATTACTTACCAACATGTGGGATTCAGATTACCCGTGGGAATTTTAGAGAACTTACCTGCGTTAAAGAATCTTTTATACTTAAATCTGCTTGATGTCTAAATACTTCTCCATTTCGATGACCTAGTCTATCAACTCTTCCATGTTCATACTCCCTAAGTAGGTAGACACCTCCATCTTATCCTTACCTATCATACTTGATAGGTATTTCAACAATCTATCCTCTGGTTCATCCAACCCTTCTTCTTCTCCTAGAGCCTCTATTTCCTCGACGCCTTTGTCACTATGGTCAAGAGTTTCGTCTACATATCCCTGTTGTTATGCGTCATTCACAACTGCTAACTCATTCTTCATAGTTCACATTGTCTGAATGCATTCTTTGAATGTATCATAATCAATAGTGACCCTTGCACTTCCACGCTGCCTTCTACCACCGACATTAATTCCTCTTTGATCCATTTCTCCCTGCTCAAACGACCAAATCACTACTTCCATGACTCTATCCAAATGCAGCTGGAGTCATACTCCTCATGTCCAATCACAACTCGACCTTCACGCAAGATATATTCTTGTTTAGACTTCCTCCTCCGATCGCAGCTCGATTCTTCACACATGATACTCCTAATTTGATACCACTTGATTCAAGTAGGGTCAACTACTCTCCTTTCACTGTCACATAACCCTAATACCACACATTGCAAATAGTTAGCCTGATTGGCATGTTTGCAGATCATATGCACAACACAAACAAGTGAACAACCACACACATGAATACCACAAGGAAAATTTCCAAGGATTATGGCTTCAATTAACATTTCAGATAAATTTTAAATAAACGAGTACATTTAGAGTTGATGCTCTGTCACTCAGCTGAAGCAACTATTATACACAATTTTCACAAATCTCTTCTAACACTCAGGGGAAGCAACAACAAAAATCCCCTCTCGATATGGAAAGCCCTTATTTATAGCATGCATGGCTCGGTTAAATATTCTTCTAGAAGGGCTATGAGAGTTCCAGGAAGTTTATGCCTTCCTTAGATATCACCTACAACTGCTCGATTCCTTGCGTCATCTGTACTGCTCCAGCTATCATCACAGTTGTTCATTTATTTCTATAACTACCCCCTTGCTATGGGGTTGTTTCGTTAACTCGTTGGTTTCCAATCCATATGTCGTCAGTAGACTGTCTTGTTGACTTCAAATGTTCTTCCTCGACATTTACTTGCTGGTTCACCCACTGTCGACTTGCCTTTACCTCAATAGATTCTACTTTCAGTCGGTCTCTTGACTTTATTTTCCTCGAGTATACTCATTAGGGGTCGAGATGCTTCTGCATCACATTCATTAGTGAATTTATAATCCATGTGGAAAACATTTAATGGATGGAGGATTTGTCTAATCATACTAAGGTTGATCATAATTATAAATATTAATTATTTTTTATTTAATTGTGATTATATTTTTTTGTGGAAAAAAATTCGTAATTTTATTCATAGATCATAAAATTATATTTGACATATGCTTGGTAATCATTTTAGTAGTTTGTTGAGGTAAATTAATTCAAATCACAACTATATATTCATAAAAGAACTTACATTCAATGAAACATAACAATAAGATTATGTTGATTATAAATAATGATTCATAATGATAATGAACAAGGTAAAATTTAGGGGTGAAATTTAGCATATGGAATAACTTTTGACCTTTTTTCCAAGAAAAGGTTTACCAATTTCCATTTTTTACAAATTCAATGGGATAAAAAAAATTACTCTAAAAAACACCAAAATTGTCCAAAAAAATATAAACTCCTTAGAAATTTGAATCTTTTTATAAAAATATCTCTTAAAATTTTATGGTTGGGAATTAAAAATATAGTAAAATTTGCCAAGGTTTCTACACTTCAGGAAAATTATGTATCCTAAAAAATTTCTATGATAATGGAAGTTCAGATATAGGACCTGTTAGTGCCAGAAATTGTTCCCAAACTACAAGAGAACAAGCCAACACAATCTCAATAATATCAATAAAGTAAAATAGGGTTTTTAGGGTTTTCAAGGTTTTTTGGTTTAGCAGTTTGAAGACAAGAGGGAAAACATTCATAAAACCAAAGTAAACACTAAATCATGAGCATTGAATGGCTGAGATGCATAACATATAAACCATAATCCAACAGAAAACACAATACTGAATTTCACCCACAGTTGGCAAGCATTCCAAACATAAAAACATTAAACAAGCAATGGATATACCAGCTGAGTAACTAACACAAGTTATAAATGAAACCAGACAATAAACTGAAGGGCATATAGTGCATATATTTCATAATTCAGTCCTCAAAATACACATATGAGTCTTTACTTAGCTCATAAACCAGCCTGATGACCTCCCCTTGTCAACAAAAAATCGAACCCCTTGTCTTCTTTTAGACTTACATTTATCTTACTTTCAAAATCAGTTAGATGACTGAATTATAACTGCTTTTAAGACTACCTATCGAATAGTTCAATTTAAAACATCTTTACAAAAAATAAAATAACTTTTCAAACTTAACTAATAACTAACTTTCCTGACTAACTTTCACAAATCTTTAGCTGCTTTAGCCAATAAAGCAATTCCTTTCAAGTCTTGAGCTTTCATTCTTGGATTCAATTGATATGTCTCCATGTCTGCAATCTTCCCTGTGAGCTCTTCATTATGCTATTGCAGGTCCTGGATGGTTTTCTTTAACACTGTGAATTGATTTTCTGTTTTCCTTTTCCTTTTCAATGCTTCTCTTGAAACTGTGATCAACTCCTGAAAATGGCTGTTTACTTTCTCCAAATCTTCTTCAAGTTTCCTGTTTGCTGTAACTAGCCTATCATTAGTTTCCTGCATGTACTCGATCTGGTACTTGTATTGCTTTATACTTCTTTGTAGATTTTCTTTTTCTGAATCAATACATTTTTCTCCTGCTGTTGTTTGCATCTCATTTGGTATCCATGGGATGTTCAGTCTCTTATAAATTTCCTCATCCTCTTCCATAAGTTCTGTGGATGTTCCAGGAAACCCTAGATGTTCTTCACTTTCAGCTTTGCATGGAACTTTTTCTTCAACCATCTCCTTCTTCTCTAAGCAAGAACTCTTTACCTCACTTTGTTGCTGCTCTTGCAACATTTGATTTCAAATCTCCAGAAATATATCAGATATCTTGGTATCAGTCATGACAGACTCTCTTTTTGATTCAATTGGCTTTTTACCCTTATTGTCATCTTTATCATCATCCAATTTGTCTTTAGATGATGAATCCTCTATCACTGTAACTTTTTCTTTAGCCAATTTGGGATTCAGTAGCTTTTTCATGTTCAGTCTAAGTTTATTTTTAGGTCTTGTTTTAGGTCTCTATACTACAACAATCTCTCCCAACATCTTGAGAGTCTTTCCTTGATGAGTAATTGAGGCAAACTCAACAACTTTCATTTTTTTTCTTTTTGACAATGCTTCCTCATCACAATGAGTGTGAAGCTTTTGCTTAGCAGAAACCCTAGCTGCATTTGTAACATGAATTTTATCATCATCAAATAAGTATTTCTCATCTTCCTCTGATAGATCTGTGATAGGGCTTTGCTTATGCACTTCAATATCTTCTTTTACATATTGAATTGTCTTTGCAGGTACAACATCTTCAACAAGCTCGGCTTCCTTAATTTCTGACCATAAAGTCTTGCTTTTATTATCATTAACTTGCTGTTCAAATTCAGAGTTTTTATTTTCATGGTTTGAAGCTTCTTCTAGTTTAACCTTCTCTTCATCCTTGACTATTACCTTTTTCCTGAGCTTCTTAATCAAAGTCTTCCCTTTATCTGCTTGTCTTCTGTGAGACTGTCCCTCTTGATCAGTTTTAAAACCTGACCAAAAAATGAAATGCTCCCAAGTCTTCCCCCTATTCCGCAAGACAGTGCTTATGATAAGCTTGATGAGTCCATGATGGAAAACAGACTGCTTTGTATGATCTTGGTGCTCTCTAACTTTGCATGACATATTTTGTAGACTTTTTAGAAAGAAGAAAGGTAAGTTCATTTTGGACTCATCACTAAGATGCTGAAGAAACCTAAAGTGATATTTGAAAATGAAAGCATATCTACCCTCACAGGTAACATAACTTTGCAAGACTTTAATGGGCTCAATCCAATCAGGTTTAAAATTATGGATTGGAACACCTTTTCCCCAATCCACAATCACACTAGGAAGCAAGTACTTTTGAGCATTGAAGGTGAATGGAACCTTTTTAAACCATAACTCTCCCTCATCCAAGATCCATGTTGCCTCAGCTATTAATTCCTTAGTCAATTTGAACTTTAAGCTGTCAAAAGACACTATGTCTTTGTCTAGACATTGAGCAAATTTGTATGACACTTTAGCATGATAACCTTCAATTTTCTTAAAGAATGTTAACCATCCTGCATCTGAAAATAACTGTTTTCATTGTGGAAAATTCTTCACCCATCTTAGGTCAGAGGGCTCTGCCCTGTTTGTTTTCCCACTCTTTTTCATATTTACTATGGTTAAACAGCTTTTGTCGATATACCATAGTCTAAATGTCTTCAAATCTCAACAGACTGACCTAAAATACAGTTAAGGAAACTCCAACAATCTCTGCTCTAAATTCTACTGTTTAAATGATGAATACTTTGAATGTATTGGTTAATAATTCATCATTTAAAATGTATTAAGTGAAAAACTAGTATTCTGCCTTCGAATTTGTCATTAGTGATTTCTTCAGAAAAGCCCCAAATTTAGAAAAAACTAGCAATGGCACGTGGGCTACCTGTTAAGAAGACCAATTCGAGCACTGGAATATAGTTATTTTAATGGTCAAGTGTCGAATTGCATGCTCCACCTGTCTCCAACCGCTTAGACCACTCCAGCTAGCAGCTGCTGAAAGCCCTAATTTCTCGTTCAGTTACAAAATCCCGATTTCTCAGCACTATCTTCTCACCACAATATTCACTGATTCTTCGTGTCCTTCAGGTAAAAAACATACTCCCAAATAACTTTGTCTCATTATACTCCACTGTCATCATTATACCTGCTCTGCATGAAATCGCCACGATCTCGCCCTTATGATGATAATCCATCCGCTTCAGTGATTAAACTGTAGAAGACACGTATCAAATGCATCATACAATGTGATTGACACCTCAGGTGTGTGAATCCCGAAGAAATTGGACCGAATGCTGTTTTTAGCTCGCGTGATTTTCTTGTAGCGCTCTAGTGCATCTGTTTTTGCATTGCACTACAAGAAATTCCAATTTAATGATTTCACAATATTAAGCCAATAATAAGAGTTTGCACTTGTTTTAGGGGTCTAAATTTAACTTATAATGCTATTTATAAAACTTTTTAATCCATATATGCCTTATAAAACCCTTCAATTATAAAATCAAAGCAAAACTTGTAAAACTAAGCTAAGAAATAAAAAATCACGAGAACTAAAAGTTTAAAATTAAAATTGACCCTATCAACAAAATGTTCAAAATATGAATAAAAGCATGAAAACAATGGAAGACAAAAACATGACCTAACAGGACCTTTTGGGGATCCCCATATTAAGAAACTATCAAAATAGGGCCTAGTTATCATCATGATTTATCAAAAAATGAAGAAAATGTTACAAACTTTGTCATATAGATCACTATTGGCCAAAACAATTTTCACTGAAAAGATAAGGGTTGTTAAAAATTAGATAGAAGGCCATTACCCATTGTGCCCCTCCCATATCTGCCACTATCCTAGGTACACTACTAGCCCTCTCTTAGAAATCTCGTCTACTTGCATATTCCTCTCTCTATAGATGTGTTGGAAAGTAATGGAGAGAAATAAACTTTTCTACATCAAAATTTCATCATACACAAAAAAAAAGATTCCTTACACATATTTTTCCTTCATCCAGTTTATGACCACTTGAGAATCACCAAATACATGTAATCTTCAAGCACCTTTCTTCCATGCCAGCTTCAGTTCAAGCTTCAAAACCATCATCTCAGCTAAATTATTGGTATCCACACCAACTCTTGCTTTGAATTTGAACATGTAACAATCAAATAAATAAGCAATGCCTCCAACCCGATAGACAGACGTGTTTCCCTTGGAAACTCCGTCGAAGTATAACCATGCCCTGGTTTTGTCAATTGTTTCCTCAACAAGCATTCTAAGAGTCTTTGCTATTTTACTTTTTCATAATCATTTAGGATATTCAATGACTATAGAGGGCAATGCAATGAGGTACAACTACATTTCATTAAAATTAAGTTGATTTCTAAATAACCACACACCCCAAGCTACAATGAGGGGAATGAATTGAAACATTTTTGTCGCCTGATTTTTATCCCAGAATTTGAAATAATGTTATTATAGTTATAGACATAAATGATATTTTATTTCAATGTTTTTATAAATAAATAAAGAAAGAAAATGGTTTAAGGGATTAGTTTAATTGGTTTTTATTAATGTTGTTAGGTATTAGGTTAATTTTATGCTGGCAGATGTCTGTTTTGAATCTCTGGAATAAAGAAAACTAATCAATGCTGATAGATCTACTAGGAATGCCATCCATGAACGTTGGGAAGCATCCTTTGGGTTTCACACACACTTTTCCTTGGAAAGTAATAAACACATAGTGAAATAGAAGTGACTAACATTATTTAAATGCAATAAAAGAGTTTCCATATAAAATTTTTCCTTAATTGAACACCCACATATATTTTGAAAGACAGGTGTGTTAAAAATCTTGATAAACAACTTTAGCTCATACAACAAATTGTCTTTGAAAGAAACATGAGAAAGGAGATAGATATTGAAAATATCCTCACATCGACAATTCCATAAAATTTGTAAAACAATATCACCAATAAAAAATACCATTGCATGACTTTTCTTTTGTAGTCAATTTTTTATGTCACATTAGTTAAAGCTCCAAATGATTTGTTTTTATTTATATTAATCATTAAAAAAACAAAAATATAGTCTAAGAGACGATCACAGGCTTAATGCAATCATTTTAAGTTTTAACTTGTTTTGGGAAGCCAACTAGTGGAATATCCAAGGTAGTTTATAGACCATTAAAAATATTTTGAGTTTCATCTTGAAAAATTATTTTATTTTTTTTCAAGGAAATCCTCGTGAGATCTAATCTGCTCCCCAAAATATATAGATGAATTATGTCTCAATCACTAGCCATAATAGTGGTGAATAACAAGCGATAACCCTATAAGACTCAATACATTTGAACTTGTGATTGACGGTCTCCCCATCAACAACATGCCTTGGGAAGATAGTCCAACTAATTGAGCTAATCCATGAAGTTAAGACATGAATACAACCATCTCTCTCTCTCTGTCTCTCTCTCTCCACACACACACACACACACACACACACACAGGCTCATTGTTTAAAAATCTATGTTTATGTTGCATTTGGATGGCCCTTCTAAAATATTTGAGTTTGGAATTTTGGGTTGCTAGAAATAAACCAATTTTTAATTATGAATCAAGCACCCCTAGGAAAGTAGTAGTCAAGGTAAGGGTGTTAATGTTAACGGTACTATTATATTGATACATTAGATCATGGAAAGGATAACCTCATTGTTGAAGAGAATATATGGGCTCAAGATTACCTCAAGGGAGGCCCCATTTAGTCCAAACATAGAAGTAATAATCCTACTTAAGGACAAAGTTGGCATATTGGTTTCGAACAAGCTAAGTTTTAATCTTGGTTGAAAGAAGAAAAACAATTTAAGCTTTTATTTGATGGTGCATCCAAAGGAAACCCAAGGGTGGGGGGCATAGGGGGGTCCTATATGGACATGAATTTAATGAAGTATTGACCTTTTCTTGGGGTCTTGGGGTAGAAACCAATAACTAGGGTCAAATTCATTGTTTATATCTTGGGATCACTCTAATTTGATATCGGGAAATCATGTCAATTTTGATATTTGGTGATACATCCCCTGTTATAATATTCACAAGAAAGGGCATGGGAAATTAAGGCATATTTTTGACCAAAACGTTGCAAAATAATTCACAACTTTCTTGCATATTTGAATGGATCAACCTTATACACATTCAAATAAATAATAAGTACAATGTTGATAATATGGTGAATTAGGTGGTTTATTTGGACAAAGGGGTCTTCATTCAAAATGGGGGGACACCCACAAGGTTGCGGCTCATCTGTGGCTCCCATAGTGATTGTTTTATCATGGTTTCAACGTCCATATCAACCAAAATTTTGAATGCGATTTGCGAATTGCATGGTTAATTAATGAAAGTGGTGGACATGTCTCTCAAAGTGAAGTTTGTTGGAGCTCCTAAATCCCTACCCCATGCCTCCATTAAACTTGCACATTGGAACTTAGTTTGGTCTACGGGGGCATTTAAACCAGGATTGATGGTGATGCATCTTGCGGGTGGGATAACTAACATGGAGAAGGGTAAGTTTTCTTTTTGTTTCATGATATTGGGGCGTAACACTGTCCTTCTATATGCTCCAGGATTTAGTAATAAAAGGGTTGATTCAGAGTGGAATGTGTTTCTTGTTGATGACCATGTGGTTCACTTAGGTGGTTGATTTGGCCTCAATAACATTTGGGACAAGGGTAAGGGGTATGTATTAGTGAGCAAACCATTTTAATTTTTCCTTTAACAACTATGGGATTTGTGTTGGTTGTTTTAAGTGAGTTGTCTATCACGAGGGATTTCCCTGTTGGGGAAGTGAGAGTCTCTAATATCTTGGTTTTCCTTTTGGTTTACTTGGTTGTTAAGAGGAAGCTAGTTTTGTTTGTTGGGAGTATGGAGGTATGCTGTTTGGTGGGGTATGCCACAACTTTCTCAAGCCTAGGTTTACCCTTACTCATTTGCTTTGGTAACTGGAATGCCATGTGGGTGATTGTTATTGGAACTTATTTGTCAAGAGTCTAAGGTAGTTCTCAAGGTGGGATATGAATATCAATAGGCCATCGATTATTTAGAATAATGGTGATGAAGGGAACTATGAAATTAAAAATAAATTAAGATTTATTTTGTTAGTTAGAGGGCATAATGGAGGCTATTAAGTATTTAAGTTTTCATGTAGAAAAGTAGGAATCCAAGCATGAAGTGTTTGAAATTCAACTTGGGGACCATAAAACTAGAGCTAATAAGATCAAAATGGACCTTGAGATGCAATAAAACATCATACTAGGATTTTCTTAGAGATCCCAATCAATAGGAAATATTCCCTAGGCTTCCATAGGCTCATCAAGATACCAACCCATTGATGAGGAAACTCTCCACTATCCAGCAAGTGAAAGTAGTCTCAACAAAAGAAGCAAGAAGCAACTAGTGACTCTGGTTTTGAAATGGAAGTTATCTCAATCAAAGATGCACATAATGACAATATCTTTGTTCATAACTAGTCTATTAATTGTGCTTAGATGCATTTTTCTTTTGGGTAAGTATGATAGGAAATATAACCACAAGTTTGATAGGCTTGATTTATATCTTTCATGTAATAGATTCAAGATTGAGAAGCACTGTAATGTTTTGGTTTGATTATGCAAGACTATTTTGTGTGAAATTTTGAATTGATCATACTCTTTGTTACTTGGGTTTCCATATATATATAGTAAAAACAGTTTCCCCTATCCCCAATTCTATTTGGAATATACATTATTAAGTTAGGGGGCTGTTTGGAATAAGCTAGTTGTGTCATAAATACTTTAGATGGAATAACCATCATCCTTATTCTTTATGTTGATGATATTTCTCACATGGCTTGATGTCCTTATGATATTTTCAAGCAACTAAGAATTCTCAAGGATTTAGGCTGTATTATGGGTGTTACGGAGAGAAATTCCTATGGCTTGGGGTACCACAACAGACAACTTGACTCCAGAAATCAATCCTTTCCAATATGCAATAGAAATTAAATATCTAACACTAAAGGATCAGACCTTGTACCTTATTCCAGACAGTTGAAGTAGATCCCCGTTGAGCTTTCCAACTTTAGCTTGAATTGATAAATTACTTCCTCAACAACAAGTAAACAATACAAACATACTATATATATTGGTGTTAGATCTATTCTAGCATATATAATCAACAATGTATAAGCATTTGAAAACATCCATGGATACATTATTCATTCAAATACACATTATTGGACAGGAGAAGATATTTCTATTAATATAAAATCAGAGATTACAATGGATACAACCTTTGGCGGCACGTCTGTGAATCAGAGAAACTGAATCCCTCACTTGGGCCTCCACCACCTCAATCCTCCATCTCTCGATAGCAAGCTCACAAGCAAAAGGCAAGCTTGGGAAGAACACAAAAGTGCTCCAAGGGACAAAGGGATGTAGACTCAAGAATAAGTTCCAGCAACAATGGACTATAGTTTCTTTGCTCTCAATTCTCTCATATGCCTTCAATGTACCATAGAGTTCCTTATATAGCTTTTCAAAGGGGTAATGAAAGGTCGAATCCGAGTGATCTCAAGGCATAGGGAAGGCTAGGAGTCAAGTGAGTTGGATCCATGTCAAGGAAAACTCCAAAAGGATTTGGATTATGCACACATCCCGATGTATGGGGTTTTAGGGGTCAAACCCCCGTATACACACGATTAGGGGTTTAAAAGTCGTGTGTATCATTTTTCACATGTTTTTAGGGATGGTCAAGGAAACATCAAAGGACAAAAAATTGTCCAAGGGGTCTAAGGAGTCTACAGAGGGACAGGGGAAGGCCATACAAAGTGTGATTCACCTGGAGTGGTGAAATCAACTATAATAGATGCCCCCTAATGTGTGAGGTCAGAGGGGTCATACGATTGACGAAATACATTATAAGTCCATCACAGAAGTGGAGTGATGAAGAATCCCAAATGGAAGACCAGCCACCTAATCAGCATAGTACAATGATACAACTTTGCACATAACTGTAAATACATATAGTAGTCCCGGATACATAAGAGTACAATGGACATGAATAGGCATGATACAAGATATCACATAAGTGGTCATTGCCAAGTACAATATACATAGATCAGAATCTCCATGATGAAGATATACAAAGGATCATGATCTCCATAATGGCTGAAGATATACAGTGGATCAAGATCTCCATAACCGTTGGAAATGTCTGACATATACTGGAATCAAGTCACGAGAGCTAAAATCTCATGAACATTGGAAAGATCAAGGAGGTAGCATATAAGAGATGCCACCAAACTGGAAGGTCTTCTACACAAACCGCCATGAGTACATGTCCTACTATGTGAATAAAGGTGTCGAGGTCAAACATATTAGTCCATCGTCTGATTACCAGTCATTGATGTATACCGTTAACAGACGTGAGATCACCCACTGATAATGAAAATGGGAATCAAGGTACTAGAGTTCAAACTAACAAGTGTGAATAAATGTGTTGAGGTCGAACACTTGAGAGGATCCATCGATCAGGGGACATTGATGTCTTCCCAAATACTATCGATGGGGAGAGAACCTGCCACTGATGACTGCAAGTCTCAAGGCACCCAAAATGACTATAGATTCCAATCCCAGAATAAATGATCTGAGGTCGATGGGATGAAATCCGCTAGAAGGAGTGCATTAAGGCATCCCCCATCATCCAACACGAGGTACTCAACAAAGCTGTATAATGTGGAAGGACTCGATCATAAGGTGCACGAACCAGTAACTGTACCGAGAATGGACGACATGCAAAGTCAAGATAACTGAGGAATGGCCGACTCAGGTTTCAACTTCCTTTGAACAAGAGCATAATGGAAAATGGTGACTGAATAAAGGCAACATAGACTCGATATCCAAACTGGGACATCTATGCGACACAGGAGGCATCGACAGAGGCTCCATAGGGATTGGAAGCTTAACTAGTTGGTGGAGATAAACTCAGATAAACGAGTACAGCTCCTAAAGTCAAACTATAAACCCAACAAATGGATGTGATATACAGTGCTCTATTCGAAGGCGACATGATTCGACAGCTGCCAAAGATAACATCTTTCCTTGTTCGACTTTTTGGTTTTTTGATTTTTTTTTGGACTTTTTCAAATATTTAAAAAGCTTGAAAAAGAATAAAATTGCTTTATAGTTACAGACTAGGAGGAGACGAGTGTCATAGGGGAAAACAAAC
>LPNX010329980.1:17084-70938 GCA_001517045.1 Pseudotsuga menziesii
GCATCACTCCACCAGGCCTCACAACCTCTGATGTTCTATGCTTTGGAGTGCATGAGACCCACTATCTATGAATGGAGCAATACACTACTGAGCAACATGAAACATCAACTCAGTGAGTGTAAGGCGGGCAGAGTGCGGAACTTCGAGTTCAACAACATATTGAGACATTTTTCTTCGAGCGTGTTCCAAGATTGAGCCCCAGAGTTGACGTTCCTCTTCACAGGGTTCGAGATCTGGCCCAACGGCGTTGGGCGGATGCGATGCGCAGACTGGGGGGAGGTAGGGTGGCCAACCCCTATCTAGCTGATTTCTTTCCGTGGTGGCGATGACAGATAGTTGCCATCGATGAATACCCCTATGCGGGGATTGATTTTTTGGGGGACCCAGACATGCCACTACCACCAAGATCGGTAAATGGCGATATAGGTAACGAATCTTGACCCTATCTTTTAATTTTTTGAGTTATTTAAATTTTTTTGTGTTTTCTGATTATATGGAATTAAAAGACGTATTTTTGTGTGACAATACATAGTGACATTTACCATTTGTATGCAGATGTGGGACCACGATGACCGGAAGGCTTCCCTCGTCACAGACAGAGGGGAATAGGAGATGATATCACGGGTGTCGATGCGGAGCGGACGCTCCAGAGCATTCATACCAATTTTGTGAGGATGACACACAGGGTTCCCATGGTGCAAGTCGAGGACTCGCCTGAGGCTATGTAGCACCAGGTGGTGGGTGTACCACGAGCATGGGTGCGATTATTCCGATGGCTAGCTAGAGACATAGTGACCTTCCATGATCACAACCCCCCTCCTCCTCCACAGGATTAGATACTTGGGAGTGTATACATTTTGTACTACCGTGTATTATATCTTGGTGGCTCGAGAGCCCTATTTTTGTATCATGACACTATGTATTACCACAATTTGGATGTTATATAATTTTTTTTATGGTGATCGGTTTATTTATTTACATGTGTAAAAATTTGTGTTTGTGATGAATTTATTGTGTATGAAACAAATGCCAATCTAACACGTAGTTATCATATAAGTCAACAACTTGATTATTAATTATTGGAATATGTATGTATGTTATATTGTCAAATTGCCGTTCTAATAATCTCACACGTAAGAATATTCTTAACAATGTCGGATCTCTAACATGGTACAAACCATTAAGCTGTGACACTACTAACTCCGAATCAAGACGTACCTCAAGAGAGAGAACACCATGTGAAATGGCATCCCGTAGAAGCTCAATAACGGCACTATATTCAGCAACATTGTTTGAAGGTGGCCGCAAACATATGCCTCTTGAAGACAGTATCTGACCCATAGGAGTATAAATGACCCAAGTAGCAGAGGTTGAGTGTTGAGTGTGACAGCTCGCACCATCCGCGAATCCTATGTAGGTGGAAGATTCCATTGACATGTGCTAAAAGAAATGGAAACTAACCACAAACCCGATCACTATAAGAAAAAAACCTAACTATGCAAAACTGTACAATAATATACAATAGCCAGCTTTGGCTGAGAATCATGCATAGTACTTCTTGAGATAGAGCCCATTTCTAGGCTCCACCAAGGCTGTTCCCTCATAATACACTAACTCATAAGCGCCCTTCTCTAACACACGTTTGACGACGTAAGGATCACGCCACATGGGGTTAAAATTTCCTACCCCCAAGGGTTCTTTCGGTTGATCCCACAAAAGGAATAAGTCTCCCTCACTAAGCCTCCTTGGACGGATAGACTTATCGTACTGGACCTTTACGTGACGTTTATTTACTTCTAGAGCCACCAAGGCATCTCGACGTCGCTCATCAACTTGCTCAAGGTGGACCAAACGCTCCTCCAATGGTGAAGTGTCTGGTAAGAGTTCTATGGCTAGCTTCAAAGAAGGAATCTTGCATTCAACCGAAAATATCGACTCCACTCCATATACAAGTTGATATGGAGAAAAACCCGTGGCAGTCTTAACATCGGTTCTATACGCCCACAAAGCAGGATATAACATGATGTGCCAATTATTCTTGCTCTGTGCGATGGTTCATTGGAGAATGGATTTGAGTGATTTATTCACTGCTTCTACTTGTCCATTCACTTGAGGGTAGCAAGAGGAGGAATGCCCTTGCTTGTACCCTAACTCTGATGCCAACTCTTCCATCATATGATTCTGAAAGTGCGAGCCATGGTCAGTGACAAGCTCTTTCGGAATTCCGAACCGAGTAATAATCTGGTTGAATACGAAGTGCGCAGCTGTCTCACTATCGAATTTAACTATAGGCATAGCCTCAACCCATTTCCTGAAGTAATCAACAACCACTATGATATGATGATGCCCCCCAGCTGAAGCTGGGTTGCAATCCATAAAATAAAACCCCCACTTAGTGAAGGGACCAACGGTGATGATGGGATGTATCGGGGCAAGTTTCGAGCGCATATTACGTGCGAACACCTGGAAAGGTTGGCACCTCTTGACCGCATCTACATAATCCTTAAAGATCGACGGCCAGAAATAACCCTCTCTTAAGATTTTTTGGGCTGTAGAAATCCCAAATAAATGACCACCATACGCCCCTCCGTGGAAATCATTCAGCACTACCTCAGCCTCCTCATGAGTTAAACAACGTCGTAAAATGGAATCTACCCCACGGAGGTATAAAGTTTTATCCACTATGAGGTAATTCTTAGACACGTGATGTAATCGTCATCGTTCATCCCATGAGAGGTGAGTAGGGACCTTCAATGTTTGTAAATATATAATGATATCCCCATACCATGGGTCTAAATTTGAGATTAAGAAGATGTGTTCATCGACAAACGTATCTTCACAAACCAACTCCTCGGCCTCGCTTGGGAAATTTGATATAAGCTCTGCAAAAATTAACGACTGCTTCGATTTTGCCGAAACAAATTCGAGATCGAATTCTTGCAGGATGAAAATCCATTTATTATATTTTCCCCCAATCATCCTTCGAGTGAGGATGAATTGGAACGGATTAACATGGGCTACAACCAAGGTTTGGCGAAGGAGAATATAATGTCTCAACCGTTGAACCGCATGTACGGTAACTAAATCAAGCTTCTCAACATGAAAATAACGAATCTCTGCGTCAATAAGGTTTCGACTCAGATAGTACAGTGACATGCTCTTGGAGCTCCTCATCCTCTTGAACCAAAACGATACCAATCATCTCCATGGATGCGGCCACATAAAGTAGAAAATCATGACTATAATCTGTGGGACTAATCACTGGGGCCGATGCTAGGGCTCGCTTGAGCGCATCAAAGGACTCCTGGGCTCGCTCATCCCAACAAAAGGCGGTGTTCTTCTTCAAAAGATGCATGAAGCCTCTAGTCAAATTGGAAAAATTGACAACAAATCTCCGTAAGAAGTTTGCCATGCCTTGCAAACATTGAAGATGACGAATATTCTTCGGCGGAGACAACTGAAGTATTGCCTCAACCTTCAAAGGGTCGACTCTTATACACTCTTTAGAAATGATGAATCCTAACAAGCGACCTGACTTCACACAAAATATGCACTTATGAGGATTTAACCTAACCAAATAATGGCGGCATCTTTCAAATACCAATCTCAAGTGATAGGAATGACGCATTCTCATACAAGAATGAGTAGCAAGGTCATCCAAAAATACTTCGATAATTGACTTGAGATCATGGAAGATCAAGGTCATTGCCCGCTGAAAAGTAGCTCTAGCGTTCTTAAGGCCAAAAGGCATTTTTCAATATGCAAAAATTCCCCAAGGACAAATAAATGCAGTCTTATGTTGGTCCTCAGGTTTAATTTGTATCTGATTATATTCAAAAAATCTCTCCATAAAGGAAAAAACCTCGCTACCTGCACACTCATCCAAAATCTGATCAATAAATGGTGTGGGGAAATTGTCCTTAGGACAGGCACGATTCAAATCACGAAAATCAGTACATATGCGGATCGCTCCCTGCTTCTTATCCACCAGAACGGGGTTTGAAACCCACTCCATCAAGGGAACAGGATAGATAAAACTGGCTTTCAACAGTTTCTCTATCTCTTCCTTAATCGCGGGTTCTTTCCTAGGATTCACCGCACGCAAGCGTTGTCGAACCGGCTTAGCATTGGGATAAGTATTAATCTCGTGTTCGACAATACGAGGGTCGATACCTGGCATTTCATCGTAAGACCAAGAAAAGATATCACATAATTCTTTAAATAGCTCGGTGTATTCTTGAATCTCAGAATGGGAACATTCTGCCCCAATATAGAAATTTTCTATTCTGCCAGGATCGCGAGAGATATTGATAGGAATCATTGAAGATATGTTTTCCATGTTTCCATCAGCCATCGAACCAGGAGAGCTTAATGGAACCATAGGAATACCAACTCTCTCACTAAGAACCGCCCTAAAGTCCTCACGCTCCAAACGGTCAAGCTCGGAAAGAAAGTGAGATCTATGATGGAGTTCCTCCCATGGTGGCTCAACTCTTGACATAGCCTCAATAATCACTTCATCTGAAGGGAAAACAATATCAAGGCAGTCGTGCACATGAGAAGACTGCACTGCCCATGCCGACAGCACATAAGGGTCCTCCTCCTCCATCTGCGAAGAGGAAGGACTGGGCTCTGCAACACATCCAAGATTAGCTTGATAAGCTATCATAGTTGCAAGCAATGTCACGTTCATCACGATGGGCTCACTCGAAGTACTCAGTGTAGAAAGAATCCAAGGATCTTCCATATGGCTTGTGCAAAAAGACATCGATCTCATAGATGTCGAAGCCTCACCGGAACTAGACCCTATCATAAGGATTGGTGCAGGACAACTAAAGCTTCCCATGAGGGATGGATACATGCCTACACCCACACTCCTGGTTGCCAGCTGAGAGTGTTCAACAATTGGGATCAAAGCTCCCGAAGATGCGGTAATAGACGGATTCTTGAATGTCGTTTGATCAATCGTGACTATCTTCTCGTTAAATGGAAAGCATACAATGCGAAATACGGAAGAAGCAACGACTTGCATACTATACAGCCAATTCCTACCCAGCAAGAGATTGTAATCAAGGGGTGCATCAACCACCTCGAATTCTATCGCAACGGTCTTCCCTCCCAAACAGACTTTAAGGGAAGGAAGGATGCCGTGCAGCCTAAACGATATTCCATTGAACGCAGTTAACATGGTCGCTGATTTAGACAGCTCAGGGGAACCTAAACCCTTCCAACACGATAAAGACATCACAGAAGCGACAGCGCCTTCGTCAATCACAGTGCGCTTGACGGTCATATTAAGACATTCTACGTGAATCAAAAGAGACACATAGTAGGGAAAGCAAGGCTGAAGTCCTGCGGTTTCAAATTTAATCACGGAGGAAGAATCATCATCATTCACACCAAGGGCAGAAAGCAAAGCCTTCCTTTGCAAAGGACAACTCTAAAGCACTTCCAATGCAGACATTGCACAAGGAGTGTGGCCCAAATTCTCAACAACTGAATAGTTCTGGGCGGCTCGGGCATTAGGATTGTGCCCCGAACGCTTAAGGACTCCCTTAGGAATGCGAGGTGTATCTTCAGGTTTATCCATAGGTTTCTCAATACGCAAAGGAGACCCTGGTGGATCAGGTTCCTTTCCTGGGCTGGGTTGTGATGAACCATAGTCCTTCGCATGGGTCACAACTTTCGCAGCACGTACCATGTTAATGAAACCATGACCACTACCCTCCAGCGTATCTTTATCACCACTAGACTGATCATGGGTCCTCGAGTTCATATTTTGATTGTGAGGTAAAGGGTTAGTTAGCACAGCTGGGCCCTGTGCCAGGAATCTCGAGGCTTCATCGATATGAGGGCACAAGTAAGTGAGGTGATCGTTCTTACACAACTTGCAAGGGAATTTAACCTTATATTTATCTTGCTTGTCCCCCCCAGCATTACGGGCATTCTTGTCATTATTATTAGCATTCTCATTCTTATTCCCACCCTTACGATTATTCTTACCCTTCTTTCTATTCCGTCCGGGCTGTTGGTTACCCTTCTGGTCCGACGTTGCACCAAAAGTACACTCACCATTTGGGTAGGTTGAGACAAAGCCATGGCTTGTCCCGAAGCAGATTAGTTGATAGACAATTGACTAACTTGTTTTGCAACCGAATCTGCAGGTTTAGCACTTGCACAACAAACAATTCCATTGGCATGTGGTCCAGGTTTGACTTTGGGGTCGAAACTAGAACGCAGAGCGTTGGAAATAATCTCATATAACAAACCGGACTAAGCATAAATCAAGTCCAGTTCCTGCACCCTAAAAATCGCTTGTTCCTCATTCTGCACTCCAGATGTAGAAACATCCTTCATTATATACATCAATAATGACTTAAGGAACCATTCGAGGAGGAATTACGGTGGTATAAAGGCTTTAATTAACCTCTTCCGTCTACGCCACTCTTGGATATGATATGAGATATGTGTGGCCTTATTCTGCTGAAATGTCAACAAGAGTTCAGTACCAACGTCATAATGCACTGGTAGCTGGAAGTGGTTAAGAAAAGTCATCGCTAGGTCATCGAACAAAGTGAATGCCCCCCTAGGTAGCTCTATATACCATTTCACAGCAGGCCCTGTAAGGGTGCGTTGAAACAGCCTTAAACGGATGGAGTCCTAGTGTAAGGAATTCGAAGAGCACCATAGGTGAAAGGTAGTAACATGTTCACTCGGATCCTCTCCCGGTTTTCCCTCGAACTTAGGTATGTCCGAGGGAAGCTTAGTAGGGACAGCCGACCAAGCCGGGTCATGAGCTACAGGATCGTTCATCAATCTCGACAAGTCAGGAAGATTCAGCGTCGTGAGGAAAGGTAGCCTAGGATGATGAGGTCAATGGACTGCTCCCTGATAGTTTTGATTCACATAGGTCTGATTACCACCATGGCCTTGGCCATAGTGCCCTCCTCCCGTTTAACCCATATAGGGTGGCATGGAAGCACCATAGTGTGGTGGACCTTGACTATTAGGAGCTACAAAGCTGTAATTTGGAGAGTAAGCAGGTTATTGATACCCATCCCCATAAGGTGAAGAACCCTGTCCATACTGCATCCCATAATAGGGTCCATAAGTCATCACATGAGATGTCCCATGAGACACTCTGTAAGTAGGAACATACGCTCTGGAAGTAGGAATATACATTCCAGAAAGTAGGAACGTGACCTATAGAAGTATGAACATGACCTCCCGAAACAACGGGCAGTGCATGAAGTTGAGACACAACCGGTCTAGTAACCGCAGTAAGGACATAACTCGTAGCAACGTTTCGGCCTGAAGTACCACATGAATGAGGTGGAGGGTGAACATTCAAAGAACTAGGGATAGAGGACGAAGGGATCTGTGTAATTAAGTACGTACTATTCCCTATAGTCACACGTCTCAGATCCGGTATCCTAATAGGATCACTAACCCTAGACCTAGGAGGAATATGTGATGTAACTTCCACCACTGGGATGGAAGGTGCAATGTGACTAGTGCTCCCAAACCTCTCCACACGGTAAGGAATGAGAGTGCCCCCAGGCATAGTGTTAAGCTCGAACTCGGATTCGACATGAAATGCTAAATCATGTGTGGGAAAACCAGACATACCATAACTACCATAACTAGTGCTCGTGGGTTCAAAATGAGTCTTGTCATCCTCCGGCATTCCATACCAGCAATGCGTCAATGGGGAATCAACCCTAGAGTGAGTAGGTCTATCATGAAAGGTTCCTATCTCAGAAATCATAGGACCTAACTCAGTCAAGTCGGGTGAAGGATCATAGGTAGGAGTAAACTCTCCATCTTCCACATGAATGGGAGAAGGTGGTTCAGGAATACCTTCTATATGGTCTCCGATGGTGTGTGAATCAATGTGCGAAGTATTCCGCTTGGACTGTCTACTTCTCATTCCCAAAGGAGGAGGATATGTAGAAGGCAGAAGTCTTGCTAAATGATGAGAACGACAAGGAGCCGCACCTGAATCCACAATGACTCAAAAAATAGAAAAGACTCTCTATCTATGCAAACCCTAGGCAAGCTATCATGCACAGATCAATCACCAATAAAATCTAAAGCCAAATGCAAGAAATCAAGGGTAGGATAAGTGAGCTCTTGAATGAAGCAGATATGTCTCGTCTAGGGGAGGCTTGAGACTCCCATACACAACAAGCGGAGGTACGTAATCAATTATTGTGGCCCTCAGCTTCAACGTGTAAAGCGACTGTGATGTCTGACCCCAACCTGGCCGGGACACTTGTAGAATAAACCCTGCAAAGTACCCCCTCGATATCCTAGGTAAGGCCACTAAGGTCACCTCAATGTAATCAATGCTCAGGCGGACAGTCGCAGGCGGGATTGACCGTATGGGCAGGGTAGTAAAGCTAGAAACTCCCGAAAGAGCCCCCAGATATGAATACAATCCTGGAAATATCTCCGGTGCTACTCAGTTATGACTAGGGGTCATCCCAATCAATAACCGCTCACACTGCCTCGTGCTTAACTCCCTTTTGAGAGGAGGATCCTGAGAAACACTGGTTATACCAAGGATTTCACACACTCACCTGGACAGACACATACATGTTGTTGTTTAGTGGTCTTGGAGAATTTACTCACAATGAACTATTCCAAGACCCTAAAACCTAATCTTGTTGGTGAACCCTATTAAATAAAATAGTGTACTTCATTTTAATTAAGCATTGATTTTAAATGGCTTTATTACTCAAAAGAGGGATATGGCCGTGCAACTAATGGTGTTATGACACAACATGAAGTAAAATGCACACCTAACAATCAATGCAAATGCATTGTGTCCATGAAAACAGGGTATGCTACTACGTGAAATGCACAATCTTTTTCAAATGATAAATGCAAGCTTTCCTACATGAAATCCTGACTAATACTCCAAAGCAAATCTAGTGCAAGTACTATGCAAAATGCAAAATGCAATGCATGATGATAAGCAAATATTTTTGGATTTTTTGAAATAAAATGAGATATAAAAAGCAAAAGAATGATTCTACAATCCCCAGGCTCTGCAAGCACACTCAAGCAACACTCAAGCAAAGCACTAAGGTAAAATAAGTCTAATGCACTAATGCCAAACAAAAAATCAAAAAATGCCATGACAAGAACATTCTTTTAAAAAAAAAAGTTTACCCTAAAAAAACGTCTCTGGTCAGAAACATAGGTGTATACAGACTCTGGCAGTATCAAAGGAGACTCAACAATCATCAAACTTCACCCAAAAACCATTTAACTTCCACTAAAATGCAAAACTAAGGGCATACGCGACTGTTCGCAGTAAACCTGTGGGTATACGTGGAAATCACAGAGAAAACTGCGTGTATACGCGATTGTGAGTTCAAAACTCACGTACAGGAAGAAAGGTGCATAAAAATCAAGGCAAACAGACAAGCTAAGACAAACTTCACACCAATCAGACACTACCAGGAAAAAATGCCCCCGGACCTGACACAGAAACAAGAGAGAAAGAGCAATTCAAAGTCATTGAATGCCGATAGAAAACCCCCAAAGGACAACTACTAGGAACTCCCCAGTGGAGTCGCCAATTCTGTTACAAAGAGAAATTCCTATGGCTTGGGGTACCACAACAGACAGCTTGACTCCAAAAATCAATCCTTTCCAATATGCAATAGAAATTAAATATCTAACACTAAAGGATCAGACCTTGTACCTTATTCCAGACAGTTGAAGTAGATCCCCGTTGAGCTTTCCAACTTCAGCTTGAATTGATAAATTACTTCCTCAACAACAAGTAAACAATACAAGCATACTATATATATTGGTGTTAGATCTATTCTAGCATATATAATCAACAATTTATAAGCATTCGAAAACATCCATGGATACAATATTCATTCAAATACACATTATTGGACAGGAAAAGATATTTCTATTAATATAAAATCAGAGATTACAATGGATACAACCTTTGGCGGCACATCTACGAATCAGAGAAACTGAATCCCCCACTTGGGCCTACACCACCTCAATCCTCCATCTCTCAATAGAAAGCTCACAATCAAAAGGAAAGCTTGGGAAGAACACAAAAGTGCTCCAAGGGACAAAGGGATGCAGACTCAAGCATAAGTTCCAGCAACAATGGACTATAGTTTCTTTGCTCTCAATTCTCTCATATGCCTTCAATGTACCATAGAGTTCCTTATATAGATTTTCAAACGGGTAATGAAAGGTTGAATCCGAGTGATCTCAAGGCATAGGGAAGGCTAGGAGTCAAGTGAGTCAGATCCAAGTCAAGGAAAACTCCAAAAGGATTTGGATTATGCACACATCCCGATGTACGTGGTTTTAGGGGTCAAACCCACGTATACACGCGATTAGGGGTTTAAAAGTCGCGTGTATCATTTTTCACATGTTTTTAGGGATGGTCAAGGAAACATCAAAGGACAAAAAATGGTCAAAGGGGTCTAAGGAGTCTGCAGAGGGACAAGGGAAGGCCATACAAAGTGTGATTCACCTGGAGTGGTGAAATCAGCTATAACAATGGGCACGACTATTAACATTAACAAAAAAAGGTTATGATAATCAAATCCAAAAATATCACTTATGCTAATTATGTCTATGACAACAACAACATAAAGTAAAGTAAATGGATTCATACCATTATTTGAAAATCAATCTCCATCACATGCTTAACTAGAAGTATAACATTAAGAAAAGGATAAATTGAGGGTGGAAAACTTACTTTAGCCTTGCAAACAATTATAAATTAGTAGACCTTTGGCTATTGGATAAAAATAAACTAGTCTTTGAGACTCTTGTTTGTCCTATTACTTATTTGGTTGTGAATTTTGGGGTTGCATAATATCTAGAGAATCATGGAGAAATATCGAGAAAATTTGGAAGCATTTATAACTTATAACCTTAAGATTAAATAGAATAAACCTTATGCTATCCTCCTCATAGAAGGAAGTCTTTCCTCCATTGGGAGCATGGCTATGATTATGTACCTATTGTAAGAACACATATCATAGAAGGAAAGAGGCTTCCTGAGATTGATTCAAACTCCAATCAAAGCCACTTATGGCTGAAGCTAGCCTGTCATAGAGATGCCAAGTCTTTTCTAAATCCTTGCGGAATAGAGGAACATGACACTCTAAATTTAAGGAGAAGTTATGGCATGATAAAGAATTAGAGGAGAAGGGAATATTAAAATACTATAAGGAGTTGATTAAACCTAATCTAGAAGATCAAAAGTATCTTTGTTTTAACTAGAATAAAGAAGAAAATCAAAATTGCTACAATAAGAACAAACTCTCATGAGCTCCATAGTGAAGTAAGGTGTTGGACAATTCCTAAATGCCATAGGTTTTAAGAACGTATCATCTTCTTCATGCATTGTCATGTATGTGACAAGTTATCAAGACTTCTAATACATTCTTGGAATGCATATTAGACCCCTGTTGAGTAGTTTATTTGCCATGAGCTTCAATACTTTTTTAAACTTTTTTTAAAAATGTGGTTCACCATTTGTTAGAGGGCTACTCCACGGAAAATTCCAATACCTGATATTCAAACTGAATCAAGGTATGGTCAACTCATCATTCACAACATTTATTACAAAGGGCTCCACAAGAGCATCATGTCACTTACAAGAGTAGAACTTGGGTGGGGAGGGTAACATTCATTCCTCCCAACCACCCAAGCTACATCCATTTGACCAATACTTTTTTAAAGTATACCTATAGAAGCACATTTTCTTTAATCTAACTTTTCCCCTAAATATGAAATAACAATTCTTCAAAGTTAGCAATATAACGACTATTCTTCAAAGTTAGCAATAAAGTCATTAGGCAACTAGTTAAGTGCATTAAACTCTTATACACTTGCATCCGATGTCAAAGGCTTGGCCATAGGATTAAGGATTGCCTCATAATCTACATTGGTACCTTAACTCCCTTCTTTATTCCAACAAAAATTGCATCAATGATGGAACCTTCGAATGTAAAGGATAAAATGGGTTATACGTAACTATAGATAATTTGGTCAATGATGGAACCTTCAAATGTAAAGGATACAATTGGTAACTTAACTATAGATAATTTGGTCCTTTGTATCAGTAGTAAAGGTGAGAGTTTTGCATGGATCTCAATTATAGGGATTGGAAACTCTATAGACATATACATAGTGAGGATTAGCCTATACATTAACCTATACATTGTGTGCATAGTATGACCGACAAACTTGAGATTATATGTCACCTTGTTTAGCATTGTAAAGTTGATTGTTATTGTTGTAAGCTTGTTCAGAGATTAATGATTCAGTTCTGAAAATTCTATGGACTATGAATATTCCTCTGAAATTAAAATGCTTTATTTGGTTGATGCTTAGAGGAAGGATTTTAACCTGGAATCAATTGCAAAGTAGAGGTTTCTTGGGACCCAGTAGATGTGTTCTTTGTGAAGATAATTTGGAAGACATTCATCATTTATTTTTCTGCTGTCCATTCTCTTCTAGTGTCTTCAACTATTTTGGATTAAATTCCATTGCTCTTTCCCAGTTTTTAGCACTGTCCATTCCTTTTTTGACCAATGGTTCTCCTCTACAGCGTGGTCTGCTCCCTTCAAATTCCTTCCGTTGTTCATTCTCTGGGGAACTTGGCTTCTTCGGAATCAATGCTTATTTGAAAACAAGAAACCATCTTTCTCAGCTCTGATTTCCAGGATCGAAGGATTGATGAATACTTACCCTGTGCCGATCATTTCTCACAAACCTCGAATTCCTGGTCCTGCTCCATTGAAAAGCTTTCCTTGTGGATACTTTGATGGAGCTGCTGCTGAAAATCTTGGAGGCGCAGGTTTTGTTATATTTATAAATGATTCTCACTTCTTCAGTTTTTCTATGGGATGTGGAAGTAGCACGAATACCAGAGCGGAATTATTGGCTATTTGGGCTCTTCTAAGAGTCGGTTTATTGATGGGGATTCCCATTTAGTTGATTTATGGTGATTCCTTGGTTATCATTTCCTGGCTTAACAGAGTTTCAGCACTTGATGTTCCATCTCTGATGCATTGGTGTTCCGACATTAGATATATGATTCATTTGGCCCCTCCGGTGATCTTTAAACACACTTTTCGTGAGCATAATTCGCTGGCAGATGATCTCTCCAAAAAAGGTTTGCATTTGGACATGGGATATGTTTCTTTTTCAGAAACACTGGATGGTCTGGTTATAAACCATGGCAGTCTTGATCTATTTCAGTAGTAGCTGATTCTATTTTTTCAGCTTATGATTTCAGCAGTTGATGATGTATCTCTGGTTTTTCTGTTAGAGCCCTCTCTGTCAGCTTGTTTTTGCTTTGAAATGTATGTTTAAAGTTCACTCTAGATTACTGTCAGCATTCTGACCTGATTTATTCAGGGATGATGAGAAAATTCTGCTACGATCAGACTTTTTTTCTAGTTGTTGATGCTCTGTTTTTGTCAGTATTTCGTACTTGAGACGGATCTGTTATATCAGTCATCATTTTGGTATGTAAATGATGTCTTTTGATTCAATAGAATAACAAAGACTGGTATTTTTTTCCTCTGAAAAGCTTGTTTAGAATTGGTAGCAATGTATCTTCCTTGGTAAAATTCACACGAAATCTACCCTTATAAGACATAATCAATCTCTTGAATTATTTTGTTTTACAATATTTTAGAATTGTATTATGGTTATTGCTCTCTACATTTTATGGAAGTGTCAATGTGAAAATATTTTAAGTAACTCTCTCATCTCACGTTACTTTAAAAAATCAATGATTTTATAAGATTAGGGATTTTAATAAGTTTTTTCTTACTTACAAAAATGGATGTTCCCTCAAACAAACATTGCTTTAATTAAAAAACTCTTTTCTAACCTTAATATAAAATTATTACTTTTTTATATTAAATCAATAAAATAAATACTATGCATTTTTCTTTCTTTATTTAATTTAAAAAAACATTAAATTAAAAACACTTAACAAATGTTTTTATGATCATCTTCCTTATTAAGATTAGACCATGTCCTCCCTCTGAATATTTTTCGCATGGAAATGTCCGTGTTTATTTAAATATTTTATCCTTCCAATTGAGTAATTGAATTTTTTAAGGTTTCTTAATAATTTAAACATTAAAAGGGTGATAGGTACCAGGGGTGGGGGTTCATCTATTGCCTCTATGGAAAAGAATAACAAAGAAACTCTTGGGGACTGGAAAAGGAGACCAGTAACTCGGCTAAAGCCCTAGCGGTCTATTTAGGACTTCGATTTATCAAGGAAAGAGGAGTTACAAATGTAAAAGTAGTCAAAGACTCAATGATTGTCATCAATGCGATGCATCAAGGGGGACATAAAAGACTCATTGGATTTGACAAAATTCGAGATGAATAAAACTAATATTCCAACCCCTACAAATCTCCTACTACCATGTGTTAATGGAAAACAATAACATATCATATGGTTTGGCTAACAAAGGAGCCACCCTTAAGCAAGGGGACTTGGAACTCAATGAGGGAGTCACATCAACTCTTAATCCTCCATGAATGCAAACAATTTGAAATGTGTCTCGAGCCTCATTGACTGGAGAGATAATATATGACAATAGATGGACATGACTTGCATTAAAAGGTTGCTGGAGAGTGTTCTCCCTTAGGTTGTACCCCAATTAGATTTGGGATTTCTTCAATAGTTATGCCATCTACATATTTGAATATCACAAAGGGGGATCCTATTAATATGCAAATGCCAAGGAGGGTTGTGTAGATAACACCATATATGTGCCACTTTAGGTCAGTAAGCCAATCCTATGACCAAGGGAGGGAACCCTCAAATATAGGGAGGTATGAATCCTAGTTTGTCATCCTAGGTACATTTTAGATATGCATGAAAAAATGGACTAGGCTTACATTTGGAATATGAGATGGTGAGGAGAAAACCTTAGTCGTGAAAAAATGGAAATGAGTGTTATATTTTAAAAGGGAGGCATGAGCATTCCATAGAACATTAAAATTGAACATAAGTGTAGCTCACAAGTTCCTTCATCATAACTAGTTCTCAAAATGGAAGAAACAACAATATAAAACACATTCAATTGTCAAAGTATTTTCTAACTTCCCATTGATATGCACTTTATATACCATTTTAAAATTACACATGTGGGTAAATTTCAATTTTGTGCAATTCGAGGCCATTAGATGAAGGCTTGACATTATGTCTCAAAAGTACATTAAAGCATGCATAAAACAACATTAATTCAATAACTAGTGGTAGTGTTACCTTGGTTATGGTTTCGCAAAGAATAACATCTCATACATTAAAATAAAAACACTTTAATTTTAAAACCCTAGTGGTAGTCTCACTTCGATTCAAGGTATTCCCAAAGAAGATAATTTTTATTTCATTTAGAAATAGTGAATACAATAGAGGGGATTAATTCATCTCTACACCAACCCTATTGTCTTTTAGATTGACAATAGACTTTCAACGATCCTATGCTATGGATATTGAGGAAAGAAAAAGAGAAATGACTAATTTCATAGATCCGAGTGACTTTTCTCGACTCCAAAACTCATGAAAAATAATTTCCACCTCTTCACTTAGAGTTTAAGTATGCTTAGGGATGTTGACTATGCCTTTAGGTCATAGTTACGAGGCATTTCCTTGATGCCGAAATCTATATCTTTTTTATGATGCTGACATAGGTAATTTTTAGGGACAACTCACGTGCTGCTATGCATTATTCGTCGAACTTAATTTCTCGTGCACGTTTCTCTATCCGAGAGTTGAAGAAAGAAACTGATTCTAGTACTGAAAAACAATGAGATATTTTATCTAGTACTGAACAACATTGGTGAGTAATTTTTTCTAGTATGAAACTAGAGGATATTACCCAATGCTGTGTTGCATAAGGACCGTTGCAAAAAGGAATGCATATAGCTTTGACATGGTGAAATATGAAGCAAAAGCAATAGAAGGCACCTGATCTTTAGCAGATTAATCCAAGATGGCCAACAACTACCCTCTTAGGCCTCTGTAAAATGTAATAATTGTAGAATGAAGGAGGATAATGTGAGATGTGGTAGAAGTATTGTATCCCTATTTTGTTGGATGAGCATTGTATTCCTTCACAAAATTCAATTAGAGTGGGATTTGAATCTCCATAAAAGGAGAAAAACTCAGAAATTCCATTCAAAGTGAGTAGTGGTTCAAAGTGATCAATAATTTTATATGGATGGAAACAACCAAAACCAGCTTCATGAAGGGATAACATTTCGTAAAATAACAAAGGGAAAATACTCTAGATAGGTGGAACTAGATGTATGATCACAAAGAATATGAGCATGAGGAGATGATCAAAGAGCTTAGTGAGAGAGAAAACTAAAGACAACTAAGTAGGGTGCATGTTCATATATAGTTGTGAAGATACAATGAGATAGTTCTTCGCATGTTATGGATTAGTTGTGAAATGATGCGTTGGATATTTGACGACTAGGATGAGATTTTCATGATGACACTTTGCATACATAGGTATTAAATGAATCTAGGAATTATTCATGTAAGCAAAGAACAAAAGATGAAAAAAGGTAATATGAATGGGACGATTGGACTGTTCATATTCCATGATATTAAACTAGTGTATGTTGGGTATGTGTTATATTCTTTGCATGTGTGTGGTCAGGGGTACACCTGTCAGTGGTGCACCTCCCTCTTTTGCGAAGTGGATATCAGTAATGGGTAGTATCCCATTTTTGACATTTGAAATGGGTGTTACCTTGTTTCTGATTACAAGCATAGCAAGTTCGAAATTTTTTGGTCTATTTTGGGGATTTTTCTAGAAATATGTAATTTAATCTCAGTTAAGGGATTGGGTCTATTTCTAATCTGAGTTAACATATTAGGGTATTGGA
Organism: Pseudotsuga menziesii; assembly: GCA_001517045.1. Classification (NCBI taxonomy): domain Eukaryota; kingdom Viridiplantae; phylum Streptophyta; class Pinopsida; order Pinales; family Pinaceae; genus Pseudotsuga; species Pseudotsuga menziesii. Next base: position 34,017 of record LPNX010329980.1, read on the forward strand.
TGCTGTGGGATACCTATATTTTTTATTGTGATTGATTCATAATGATAATGATGTTGGAATTACCTTATTAATAAGGGGGGGCGGCATAATTGTGTAGATATGTATATTTTAGCTTATGTAGATTTTCACAGATCTAAAACTTTCCACCATCCACAACAATAATCAGAACAATGCACAAATATTTGAGAGTAATTGCATATCTATAAATGGATATATATAATCACATCATTGGGAGACTACAATCTCCAAACATTAGCACCCACTCATTTTCGGTGTTGACCTGATATCAAGTAAGATCCGCAGCCTGTTGGCACCAACCTTCAACAACTTCGATTTGAGTGAGCACCCACTCACGATCTTCAGGAACCAACTTGAACATATATCAGTCTGACTGTGAAAACTACGACTCTCGACTTCAAGCTTTGACCTCTGGATAACTACACTCTCCAGTTGTGGAAGCACTAACTTTGGTTTGTTCTCCAACATCGATTGGAAGGAGGCTGTGACCCCATGAGTTTTATCTACACTAACAGAAAGGATGTTGCTACACCCTGCTTTTATTCTCCAACACTGACTGGAAGGATGCTTTAACCCCCTGCTCCTTTCCCTGTCTGACCTTTTGATATGAAATAAGATTGTATAGAAAAAACTGCAAATAGAGAAAATACGTTATCCTCACAATCCACAATTGTTGTAACTTATTTGATCTATGTCTAAACAGATAGTTTCCCAAAATACGATGTACGATATTTACTGCATATGTATCCTTCAACTAATTTGTGTTTCATGTCTGAATAGAGTCTCTGGATCAATTATACTTGTTGTTATGTAATCTGCATCTTTACCAAGAAAGAATTTCACACATCCAAAATACAAGTATCCTTTTCTTCTAGTGCACTTATCCGTTGTTCATCACTAACTCAGTTGTGCACTATGGATCCACTGCATCAAGGTACTCTCTACGATCAACGAGCCATTGATACCCCAAAGAAATTACGAATCTTGTCAAATAGTTCTCTTATATCTTCATTCTCCACAAGCTTACTTCACCACATACATCTCTTGCTTATTTATAATATTCTTGAATCAAGAGATGTGCCCACTTGGTGAAGTTCCTTAACTTCGGATAGCGCACCACTAGATTGTGTTTTCAACAAGTTAGGATTTGCGTTGGCATGTTTCTTTCCATAATTCATCTTTGTGTAGTGTATGGAACACATATGCCAACATCTTTGTGGTACTTTTGCACACATCGGTTTATTACTTATGTTGCTTTACAAATCTTTGTACCACATATTATATTATTTGTGGGACTTTTGCACACAATTTTGTTTCTCTTTATTCAAAAGTCACACAAATGGTATTTGTGCATCTGTTCCAATTTTAATGTTATTCTACATGTATGATTATATGTGTATTTGAGACCAATTCCATGGTGGGATAATTGATTTAATGTGGCTTCCACATTCTCCCATATGTATTACTTCAAGCTGGTTGTGTGAGAGGAAGTTTTTTAGCAATTCAACCCGATTCTTCTAATTATTGGTCCATCTGATCTTTGATCCTTTGAAATGTTTTGATTCAACCATCTGATCTTGATCCATTGAAATCTTTTAATTGACTTCTGATCCATTTGATTTATGATACTTTGACATCAATGACAACACATATTCAACAATCTCTCCCTTTGTCATTAATGTCAACACTGCCTTGAATGGTGCATTTGTTTCAAACTCCCCTTGAAGATGTGTGTCAAAGAATTCTTCTATGATCATGTTTTTATATTTCTTTTTGAAACAACATGTCTTTTGGTTTCTTTACTCTGTCATTTATTCCTTGGTTATTAGGATCTTCATATTCCTTCTCTTTCTCTCCCCCTTTGACATCAATGGCAAAGGGACCTTTTGCATTGTTGTCTCCTCGTGGCTTTGTGGTTAGTGCTTCTAGTGTTCTAGGTCAATGATAACTACAAAAGTCGAATTATTTTGTCTCAATTTGTGAGGCATAAATTATTCGTAATTTTCTTCTTAGATACTCAAATGTTTCCCTAGGAAGCGATTTTGTGAAAATGTTTGCAATTTTTTATTTTATATCGACATATTCCAACTTGGTTTAATTTTCATCCACTTGTTCCCTTACAAAATAATACTTAATAGGAATGTATTTTTTTTAATGCCTCACCATATTCTTTGAGATAATGATGGTGCTCATATTGTCACAGAAAACTGAAATGGGCCAGTCATATTCTACTTGGACATATTTCAGAGTCTTCCTCATCCATAACACTTATGAGAAACATGCTGCCTCAACAATGTATTCTGCGTCTATGGTTGACAGAGATACTGAGGATTGTTTCTTTCTTAGCCAGAAAACTAAGAATTTTCCTAGGAAGAAGTGAACTCTACTTGTGCTATTTTGATCATCAATGCTTCCTACCCAGTCCACATCTGTGTATGCTTCTAATATCAGTTCACTGCTGCATGGATACCATAAGCCAATATTTAAAGTCCATTTCATATATATGAAAATTCTCTTTACAGCTTATACATGTGTTTCTTTTTGGAGCAGCTTGAAATATGCAACTAGACCTACAACCTACATTATGTCAAGTCTCGAGGCTGTCACATATAACAAGATTCCAATCATTGATCTGCAAAGTCTTTGATCTACTTCATTTGCTTCATCATCCTTACTCAGTTACATTTAGTGATCATTTGTGTACACACTGGTATACACTCCTCTATATTGAATCTTTTCATTATTTCCTTTATGTACTTGGTTTGAGATATGAATATGTCATCCTTGAGTTGGGATAATTGCAATCCTAAGAATAAGGACATTTCTTTGAGCAGGGACATTTCAATCTCTTCTTACATGTTCTCAACAAACCTTTGATTAAGTCTGTCATCACGGCTTCCAAAAATTATGTCATCTACATATACCTCAATCATAGTAATGTATTCACCTTCAACTTTTATGTACAAGTTACTGTCTACATGACCCTCATGAAGCCTTGTTGTCACATATATGTATCTATCCTCGAATACCAGGCTCTAGGAGCTTGTTTTAGTCGATACAATTCCTTTCTCAATTTGCAAACATAGTCCTTATTTTCTGAGAGAGAGAATCCTTTGGGTTTTTCTATGTACACCTCTTTTTCTATATCCCCATTCTAGAAGGCTGCTTTAACACCCATCTGGTACACAATGATATTCTTGGAGCAAGCATAGGATAAAAAAAATTCTAATTGCTTCCATTTGGGCTACTAGATCGAAAGTTTCTTCAAATTCAATACCTTCAATCTGTGCATATCCCTTATAGACTAGTCTTGCTTTGTTCCTTACAACCTTACCTTCATCATTTAGTTTATTTCTAAGGACCCATTTAGTTCCTATAATTTTTTTTTGTCTTTGGGTCGTGGAACTAGTTACCATGATTGATTCTTATCTATTTGATTCAACTCTTCCTCCATAGCCTTGACCCAGTGCTCATCAGTTTTGGCTCTATTAAAGCTATTTGGTTCTATCTGAGACAATAGTGAGAGACATACCTTTTCGGTGTTACCAGTCAAGAGTCTTCTCCTAGTTTCCACATAGTGTTTTTATCACCTATAATCAGATATTCCAAGTGATTCTATTGAACAAATATCGAAGGAGTTGTATCTTGTCAGCTTGTTTCCTCTGATTCTTCTTGAAGTAGATTGTCCTATTGTTCGATGATCCTTTCTTCATTTTATGTAGCTTCTATTATTTGTTCAGGCATAGGATGATCATCATATTATGACTTGGTGTATTTTAATTCTTCATCTATTTTTACACTTGGACTCTCAACTATATTATTTAACCTAAGATTATAACATATGTACGCCTTACTTCTAACAACATATCCCAAAAAAATTCCTTCCTTTGATCTCGACTCAAATTTTCCAAGGTTGTCTTCATTTTGGTTTATATAACATTTACTTCCAAAAATCCAAAAATGCTTAATAGTGGTTGGTATTCCTTTCTAGGGTTCATACGGGGTCATATTGCTGCTTGTTCCGATTTGTGTTCTATTTAAAATGTGAAATGCAGTGTTAACTACTTGTATCCAGAAGATATTAAAAATATTTGAATCATTAAGTAGGGTTCTGGCCATTTCTTGCAAAATATTGTTTTTCCTTTCAGCTACTCCGTTATGTTGTGGTGTTCTAGATGTTGAGAATTGCCTCTTTATTCAATGCTGTTCGTAATAGTCCTGAAATTCATTGGACATGAATTCTCTACCATTGTATGATCTTAGAAATTTAATTTTTTAATATGTTTCATTTCCAAGATTTTTTTTTATTACTTTGAAGCACTCAAACGTTTCATACTTTTTCTTGAGGAAGAAGACCAATGTCATCCAAGTGAAATTATATATGAAGAGTGCAAAGTAGCATTGACCTTTTAACCCTTTTATTCTTGTAGGTCCACATAGATCCGTATGAACTAATTCCAATGGTATTGATGTAGATTTCTCCTTACTCGTAAAAATATTCTTGTTTGTTTTCCACATTGGCAATGGTTGTAGAATGACTGTAGAGGCTTTGTAATTATTTGGATGTCTTGTACTGATTGCGCCTTGCTGATTCTGACAAGATTGTTGAATTTTATATGTCCCATTCTCCTGTTCCAGATCCAACTTTAATATACTTGTACTAAGCAACATCTTTCTTATTTTTCATCAAGTATGTAAACATTGTTTGGAGTTTTGGTTGCGATTACCACCAAGCTGCCAATGTCTCTATCTTTTATCTTGAATTTCTACGAATCAAATGTGAGAGTATGTTCTTGGTCACACATTTAACTCACACTAAGAAAAAATGTTTCATATTATCAACTAATAAGGAATTATCTGCTTTAGTTATTTGGTTTCCAAGGGTGACCATTCCTTTACTGATAATCTTGGCTGAGCCACTGTCTCTAAAGTAGACAATTCCTCCCCTTTATTCTTTGAGGCTCAATAAATTTATTTTCTCTCATGTCATATGTTTGTAGCACCCACTATCAATATAACATTCACCTTTCTTATTTTTCACACGTAGTGCGAGTATACATCCTTCATGACTTGATTGAATGAGATTTTTCTGTCAGACCTTTCTTGAGGGATGGCCATTTTTCATTGAGAATCTTTTTTCATAGTTTTCGATCATATGTTCATAGTTTCCACATTGTTGACACATATTCTGTACTTAAAGGACTCAAGGGATTTGAATCTTCTTGTGAGACTCTAGTCTTTATGTCAACTTCATTCCTTTTATAGGACATTCTATGCTCTTTAGAATAGTTCCTCAAACGTGCTCTACACTTTGCTACTTTGAGACCAAATTTTCTACAAAAAAATGCTTTCCTATAAAAATTATTTGGTATCTTATGGATCAAGAACTACCTGAATGTGTAAGGTATTTTAAAGAAATAACACATTTCTTTCGTAACCTTGTTCTCCTTTTGGTATGAAATTCTTTACTACATTTATGATAGCTTTTGGATTCTGATCCTACTTTTTCACTTGATCTTACACAACCATTTGAATTCCCTGTATTTTAACAAGATTTATTCCAAATATTCAACTGATCCTTTTTCTTATGTAGTTATTCATTTATATAAGAGACTTTTTATTCTAGTCTCCCACACTTTTCTTCCTAGAGTGTTAGTTGTTCTATTATTTCCAATTTGATTTTTCTTTTTTTTCTTTGACTTGTTCTTGTGTTTTGAGAGTTGATCCTTCAAAACCTTATTTTTCTTCGTAGTTTTTTCAAATTCTTCCAAGGCAATGATCAATTCTCCTTCAAAATATACCTCAGCTGGTTCGTCATCTTCTAGCGCTTCTTTTGTGGTTCTGGTTTCCATATTTAGATTCATCATTTCTGCACTGGATGTGTCTTCCAGATGTTAGTTTGTTATTGACTATGCCTGCTCTAATACCAATTGTTGGAATTATCTTATTACTGAGACGAGGGGGGGGGGGTGAATCAGTAATTGCACAGATATGTATATTTTATATTTTCATATTTTCACAAATTTAAAACTTTCCACTATCCACAAGAATAATCAGAACAACACACAAATATTTGAGAGTAATTGTATATCCATAAATTATATGTATAATTACATATGTGAGAGATTATAGACCAACCATGATCACCCACTCATTTCAGATGTTGACCTAATCCCAAGTATACTCTATGGGATACTAGAACTGAACTGCAACAACTTCAATCTGCGTGAGAACCCAATCGTGATACTCAGGAACCAACCTGAAGAGATATCAGTATAACTACACAAACTATGACTTATAGTTAAAATATCTGACCTATGGATAATTGTGCTCTTTGGTAGTGGAAGTAACAGCTTTCATTTTTTCTCCAACACCAACTGGAAGGAGGCTATGACCCCCTGAGTTTTATCTGCACCAACATAAATGATACTGCTATACCGTGATTGTATTATTCAACACCAACTGGAAGGAGGATGCAACCCCCTGCTCCTCGCCTCATCCCACCTCCCTGATAGGAAATAAGATTTTATAGAAAAAAACTGCAAATAGAGAAGATACATTATCTTCACAATCCACATCTACTGTAACTTCTTTGATATGTGTCCGAGTATCTATGTTTAAATAGTCAGTTTCCAAAAATATGATGTGTGATATTGACTGCATCTGCATCCTTCAATTTATATGTGTCTGAACAAATAGTTTCCCAAAATATGATGTGTGATATTTAATGCGTCTGCGTCCTTCAACGGATCTGCATTCTGTGTCTGAATAGATTCTTTGGATCAATTATACTTGATGTTATGCAATATGCATCTTTACTGAGCAAGAAATTCACATATCCAAGATATGGGTATCCTTTTCTTCTAGAGCACTTATTTGTTGTTCATCACTGACTGACTTGCGTACTATGGCTCCGCTACATAAATATACTCTCTATGATCAACGAGCCATTGATACCCCAAACAGATTCTGAAGCTTTTCAAACAGTGATCTCAGATTTGTATTCTCCACAAGCTTACTTCACCGCATCCATATATTTCTTATTTATAATCTTCTTGACTCAAGATATGCATCCACTTGGTGAAGCTCCTTAAGTTGGCCCCATTGGATTGTGTTTTCAACAAGTTAGGATTTGCGTTGGCATGCCACTTTCCACAATTCATCTTTGTGTAGTGTATGACACGCATACGCCAACATATTTGTGGGAATTTTGCACACATTGGTTTATTACTTATGTTTCTTTACAAATATTTGTACTACATACCATATTCTTTGTGGGACTTTTACACTGAGTTTTGTTTCTCTTTATTCATAAGTCACACAAATGGTATTTATGCATATGTGCCATTTTCAATGTTCTTCTATAGGTATGATTATATGCCCATTTGTGACCAATGCCATGTTGGGATATTTTATTTCACGTGGCTTCCACATTCTCCCATATGTATTACTTCAAGCTGGTTATGTGAGAGGAAGTCTTTTAGCAATTCTATTTGATTCTTTTGACTTTTGGTCCATATGATCTTTGATCCTTTGACATATTTTAATTGACTTTTGATCCATTTGATCTTTGATCCTTTCAAATCAATGACAACACATTCAACAAATGAGAAAATAGGAAGCGTGGCTCTAAGGTTTGTTGGTTTTCCCGGTTAAGGGTTTCCAAGGCAAATCTCTGTGGATTATGTGGTGTAATCTATATTTTGCTTAAATGAATTTCTCTTCTTTGCTTCTTTGCACATGTTTAAAACTTACATGTGGTATCGAAGCTCGATTATTGGCTTCAGGGGGATGCATTTGTTGCTAAGGGTTCGACATGGTTGATAGATATTGGGTATGCAATAAACATGGGTTAAGTAGGATCTTTGCAGTGTTGATTTGTGCATTGAGATATAATGGTGAGCAGTTCAAGAATTGAGATTGAGAAATTTAAAGGCCAAAACTTTGAGCTATGTAAGCTCAAAAAGGAGGAAATTTTTATAGATTAGGAACAATCAATTGATATGGATCGTGGCATGCAAATCACTAGAATGTGGAAATAATATTTGGAGAAACTTGAAAGAATTGTGAGGATTAAAACCCAACTATGCTTATTAGAATATGTGTTTTTAAAAGTATCTAGAGAAGAAAATGCGCTAAAGCTTTGAATATAGCTAGGCAGTTTGTATCAATCAAAATCCCTTGTAAACAAGTTGTTTTTGCAAAAGAAACTATATCATCTCATAATGGATGATAATGACACAGTGACAGAGCATATGAATGTTTACCATACTCTAGTAAGTTAAATAACCTATGTTGGAATTAAAATGGATGAAGAATATAGATGTATTACATTATTGTGTTCTTTTCCCAATTCTTAGGAAAACCTAATTATGGCAATAGGTAGTGCTAGTCAAGCGACCTTAAAATTTGATGAAATAATATCATCCCTGCTATCATAAGAGATGAGGCGGAAAATGATGGATACTCATATTATGGATGCCTTGTCTGTGAGAGGTCGCCCCCAAGAGAGAAACAAAAATAAGAGATATGGGGGGATCTAAATCTAATGGTAGATATAAATCCATTGGAAAAAATGTATAAGGAAGTGTTGGAAATGTGATAAAGCTGGACATTATAAAATGGATTATAGATCTAAGAATGTTAAGAAAGAAAAGGAATATGAGGATACCCCTTCCACAGAGGTGAAGACCTCCTTAGAAGGAGGGGATGTGTACCTAGCTTCTAAAGGTAATCACTGAGAAAGTGATATATGAATAATTGACTAAAGTGCATCATGTCATATGACCACTCATAGGGAGTGGTTTTGTGAATATGAAAAGTGAAATGGAGGAGATGTGTACATGGGATATGATTCACAAACCAGTATCATTGGACATGGTAGACTCCAGTGGAAACTCAAGGATGGAAGGACTAGAACTATCCTTGGAGTACTACACATTCCAAATCTAGCAAAAAAGTTTATATATGTAAAAAATATGGATGTTCTAGGTGTAAATATTGTGTGTGGAGGTGGTGGTTACAAAATAATTCGAGGATCAATGGTTTTGATGTGGAGAGTTTGGTATGGAACTCTGTACCAACTATTCAAAGGCACCATCAACGATGAATGTAATAGTTCTATTGTTCTAGGGGAGGAGGTAAAGATGACAGAACCCTGATTGCATCAGGAAGAAAGACAATGTTATGACATCAAATATTGGGGCATATTAGAGAAAAGGGACTTAGAGCAATACAAGGTAAAGGTTTGGTTGAAGACATGACTGATTGCACTCTAGATTTTGATTTCTGTGAACATTTCATATATGAAAAAAAAATCAAGTAAGATTTGGATTAGGTGCTACAAGAGCAAAGAAATTTTTAGAGTTAATACAAAGTGATGTGTTTGAACCTATGCCTATTCCATCATTAGGAAAATTTGTGTATTATGTTTCATTTATAGATGATTTATCAAGGAACACATGGATTTATTTACTATGAAAGAAATCTAAATTATTTGCTAAGTTTAAATAATTTAAGGCTTTTGTATATAACCAAACAAAAAACAAAATAAATGTGGTGAGGACAGATAACAGTGGAGAGTTATGTGGGGATCAAGAAATTCAGTAAGAAGTGCGATATAGAAAAGATGAAGACTAGTCCATACACAACTCAACATAATGGAATTTCCAAAAGCATGAATAGGTCACTAATGGAAAATACAAGGATCATGCTAAACAATGCCATGATAGGACAATAATTCTAGGTAGAGGCAGTGGTGACTACATGTTACTTGGTAGATCTCAACCACATCAGCATTGGTTGACAAAAATACATGAGAGGTATGGACTGGTAAGAAACCCTCTATTAAGCATATGGATTTTTTTGGCTGTGATGCTTATGTACATGTTCCAAATGAGAAAAAGGAGAAAATTGGATAACAAAGCTGAAAATGTATCTTTATTGGATATAAAAACGGTATGAAAGGTTTTAAGATTTGAAATACTGTAACTAAGAAGACTGTTTATAGTTGAGATTTTGTGTTTAGAGAGGTCAAAGAAGTCCCGAGATGAGAAGTGACTCCAATGGAAAAATAACGAAAGAAAGTTGAGTTTGAGATAGAAGATGAAGAATATGACTCAATGAAAGAAGTTGAATTAGAAGAAGAAGAACCTCATACCCCAATTTCGAGGAGATCATCTCGAGAAAGAAGGAAAACAAAAAAGTATTCCCCTCCTATTTTTTTTCTAGTTTTTCTTTATATATTACTGATGATGATCCTAGAAATGTGAAGAACTTGTTGATTCATAGGATAGTGATCTCTGGAAGAAGGCCATGGTTGAAGAAATGGATGCCTTGGACAAAACTTAAGCTTGGGATATAGTCCAGTTACCAGTTGTAAGATAATATATTGGCAGTAAATGGTTGTTTAAAAAGAAGTTTAATGCATAAGGTAAAGTGGAGAAGTACACAGACCGATTGGTAGCAAAGGGATATTCCCAGGTAGACAGATTGTTTTTGGTGAAATATTTTCTCCAGTTGCAAAATTAACTTATATTATATTCCTTCTTTCTATTGGTGAAGCTTTTGGTCTTGAAGTAGAGCAGATGGATGTGAAGACAACATTTTTACACGGGGATCTTGAATCAAAGCAGATGGATGTGAAGACAACATTTTTACATGGGGATCATGAAGAATAAATCTACATGAAACAAATAGAAGGGCTTACAATAAAGGGAAGGAAAGAGCCGGTATGTAAACTGAATAAGTCCCGTTATGATCTAAAGCAATCTGCAAGGGTGTGGTACCAAAAGTTTGACACATACATACTTGGATTGGGGTTTGTGAGAAGCTAGGTTGATCACTGTGTATACTCCAAAAAATTTGGTGATCACTTCATTGACATAGTACTTTATGTTTATGGTATGTTGCTGATTGTAAACAACAAAGATGTCATAGAGGAGGTGAAGTATCATCTATCCTCCAAATTTTGCATGAATTATCTCAGTGCTGCAAACTTCATATTGGGAATGTAGATTAAAAGAGATCATGAAAATAGGAAGATTTGGTTAAATAAAAGAAAATATGTTGAGATGGCACTATAGAGATTTAACATGTAGGAAAGTAAGCCGATCAAGGTCCCTATTCCTATAGGTGTAAAGTTATACGTAGATCAATGTCCCAAGACACAGGAAGAGGAAGAAGATATGTCACGAGTTCCATATGCCAATGAAGTTGGTAGTTTGATGTATGCAATGGTTTGTGCTAGACTAGACATTGCTCATGGAGTGGGAGTTTTGGGCAGACATATGTCAAAACCTGAGAAAGAGAATTGGATAACTGTAAAGAGGGTCTTTAGATATTTATGTGGCACCACATATTATGCAATTTGCTACCAAGGAAGGCCTGTATTAGATATAGTAATAGATGTACAGGTATTTGTTGATAAATAATAGGCTAGAGATCTTAATCACATAAACTCTACAACTGGGTATGTGCTTAACCTATTTGGAGGAGATATCAGTTGGATAAGCAAGAGACAGGCTATATTTGCACTCTCAACTACAAAATCTAAATATATGGAAGCCACTCATGCAAGAAAAGAGGCAATATGGTTGCATAGATTGTGTTTAGGTGTTGGGTTTGTACATAAAGTTGTAAATTTAGATTGTGATCAACAACCAAAGAGAAATATTCCTGAAAAATAACCTTGCTTATCATGCTAAGACAAATCCTATTGATGTGCGATATCAATTTGTGAGAGATATGGTTGAAGACAAGAAAGTATTACCGAAAATGTTTGACACGTTGAAGAATGTTGCAGACTCATTAACAAAGTCTGTTAGTACTGAGAACTTCTCTTGGTGTTGATGCCCTAAATTTGTGACCCTATGAGTACATGAATAATTGTTATGAAAAGAAAACAACACGGGGGAGAATGTTGGGTATGTGTTATATTATTTACATGTAGTATGATGGGGGGTGTGCCTGTCAGGAGATTAATGAATTGGGGTCTATTTCTAATCCGAGTTAATGGATTAAGGTATTGGATGCTGCGTAATACCTATATTTTGTATTGTGAGTGATTCATAATGATAATGAGAAAATAGGAGGTGCGGCTCCAAGGTTTGATGTTTTTCTCGGTTAAAGGTTTCCAAGGTAAATATCTTTGTATTATGTGTGAATTTTGTGGTGTAATCTATATTTTGCTTAAAATAATCTGTATGCTTTTCTTCTCTACACATGTTTAAAAATTACAGTGGTTTTGCTTAATATTTAGGCACCACTTGATTTGAAGTGGCTCTGGATCCACACGAGTAATCAAAATTTGATTGCCTGAACCAATTATGCTATCATGAGGCTATAGAGGAAAGCTTCCACGAACATAGACCAGATTTATTGATGGCATGTTTGCATATTTTACTCATGACCACCAATAAGATCCCTCTTCCTTATCATTTATTTCTTGTATGACAACCTTGTCAATTATTCATATCCATTTTTAAAGGTGGCACAATCTCAACTTTCCCGTCAACTAGTTGTATTTATCCTCATGCCTTGTGTTATGATGTCGTCAATGCTTCTGGCTTGTTTTAGGATTACCCTAAACCCTTATCCAATCTCGTCACATGTTGTTATTCCTATGATGTTCTATATCCTTTTTAAAGGTTGTGAGGTTTAATATGAAACGTCGATGGAATGGATATTTTATTTAAATTATACTACATGCCTCCAAGCCGCTGATGGTTTGGATTTACTTTAACAATTGTATGATTTAAATCCAACCATCGCAGGGGACATTCTCCTTTTTTTTTATTTAATGAGCGACACATTACCTTCAATGGTCCATATCTATTCTGGAGGGACGTGATATTTCATTCAAACGGTTGGCGAGAAGGGTCGTTGCTTAAACTCATTGTTTCTTCTAACACTTGAAACGATCATTATTTATTATGGGGAGATACATTGTTGCATATAGGATGTCGACAGAACTATCTATCCTTTAACTCTGCCACATATCTCAATGCCTCCAGTGGTTTAGATATTTGTTCACAATCTATGTGGTTTAATCCAGGCTATCAGCAAGAAATTATTATATTTATATCTACCACATATTTCGAGGCCTCAAATGGTTTAGCATACCCTGGAATGATGCAATTCTGAGAAGTCGATGGGAGGGGATCATCCATTTACTTCTTTTTGTATGCATATCCCATGAAAACCGAAATATTTCTGAGTGACTTTCCTATTCTATCATGACCATTGGTGCTAGAAATTTTCTTCACATTGGTAGAAATGGTGGGTACAGAGTGGGTGACAACATTCATCTCCTTCTATGGGATGGCTCCTCCTCGTGAGGTTTTAAGAATCCAACTCAAATATCTCAAGATAGTAGACCAATTCCTTGAATTCCATTGGACCATGGATTATGTCTTGAGATTGTACTTTAAGGATCTTTAGATGCATTTCTGGGTAAGAACACAATGAAGATTGAAGACTTTGCTTTTTTTTTTTCTGGACAGAGCTAAGAGCATTGATTGCAATTCCTTTTACAGAAAACATAACATATGTAAACAGAAAAATAAATCCAAAAGTAAAGAAAATATAATACATGATTGAAAAGCTTTCATTTATATAGGGAAAAAGGGTTTTAGGTACCTTCCATTAACATGGTATTCTAGCAGTTGTCCTTCCAAATTTGCAAGTTTGAAGGTGTTGGAAGGTATCCCCACAACTTCTTGAACCACAAACAACCCTAACCGTAAGAAATCAAATTTCACATGCCTCCTCAGATATTAATGTCTTTCTCCCACATTAGGACTATGTCCCCTTTCGGTCCTTGATTCTCCATGATCATCTCATCCTTCTTGTTCCTATTCCTGTCATATCCTGAATTGAAACTAATGGGATCGGAATGCTCTATGGATCGATTGTAAAGAATTCTATGTACTTGGATTTCTTGTTAAAGGAGGAATTCATTTTATCTTAATATAATTTGAAACCCCGGTAAACATCATTCCTACATTCTTGTAATTATGTCAATTGACTTACCCTCCTGTTTATACTGTCATGATATGCTACCAAATATTGAAGTACTTTAATGGTTGGAAATTCTTATTGTATGGGAAGAACCACCTCAAACCCATATACTAACATGAATGACACATTCCTTGTAGCTCACTTTGTGGATATTTGATAAACCCAAAGGGAATACATGAGCTGACTATCCCATGACTTTTGGTTTTCTGAGAAAGGTCATTTTTATAATTTTCATGAGATTTTTACTTGAGGATTTATCTTGACCGATACCTTGGGGATAATAATTGGAGGAATGAATTAAAATGATATTGAATTCATGGAAGAAGGAGATCATTCTAAGGGAACTAGAATCTTTGGAATTTTTAGTAACTAACTTCTTGGGACAACCGAACCTAGACATGATATTTTATTCAAGAAACTTTATTACGACCAGTTCATTTGCTTAGTTAGTAGGAACAACCTCTACCCATTTAGTGAAGTAATATGTGACAGTGAGAATGCACCGATGCTGTTTACTATATGGGGGATGGAATTCCCCAATGAAATTGATGCCCCTTTGCTCAAAAGGTTCCTCAACTTGAATAGGCTTCAAAGGTAATAATGGATATATTTTTTTCCCAAAGAAGGTTTGGCAAGACGTACAAGTTCTGAAAAGTTTATGCACATCAGTGAAAAGGGTAAGAAAAAAGTATCCAAACCTAAGTATTTTATGAGTCGTTTCCTTTGTGGAAAAATGTCTGACACATATTTCTTGATGCATAACTTTCATTGTTGTTTCAGCCTTTTCTTCTATCAAATATCTAAGTAACATGCCTTGATGATATCTCTAGTGGATATATTTTTCTATGGTGCAATATCTGATTTCTTTTAGCTTTAGGGATCTTCTTTGTGATTTATCTATGTTGGAAGGACAAGCACATGTGAAAGTTGAAGGGATATCAAAATAATTTTCACTTCCTGTAAGTTTTATTTTTCCATTAGCTTAGACAACCCCTTCCCTTTTACTAGCTTGGTGGGTTTCATAACCAATTCAAATTCCTAAATATTAGTAATCCATTTTCCCCACCTTCCGTCTTCTTCAGGTTGACATAAGATTTTATTCACATAAACAAGTGGCACAAATGCAATTATTTGGGATTGTAGTACATACTCTCCAAAATATTTTAGGGCCTTGACCAATTCATATAACTGCTTTTCCATAATATTATATTTAATCTCACCATATATGAGGTCTTTACTAAAAAATCAAATTTGGTTTCTCAAACTGCTCATCATTTTTTTTCAATAGGACTACTATTATAGTGTGATATGACACAATAAAAAATAAGAAATATTTCTCATAATTGGGATTAATCAACATTGGATCTCACCGCAATACCCTTTTTGTTAAAATTACAACACCATAAGTCTTTCTCCAAGCCAATCTTGTGTGTGGATTGGTCCTCACGTGTTGAGTTAGGGAGCTTGTGTTGGACTCAGGAACTTGGAGTAAATTCTTGGGCTGGACTCAAGAATGACTAAGCATTCAATGTAAAATTATATTCCTCATGTAATGAGGTGAA
Organism: Pseudotsuga menziesii; assembly: GCA_001517045.1. Lineage (NCBI taxonomy): Eukaryota > Viridiplantae > Streptophyta > Pinopsida > Pinales > Pinaceae > Pseudotsuga > Pseudotsuga menziesii. The sequence goes on from LPNX010329980.1 coordinate 49,616, forward strand.
TACATTAATATGTCAAAGTGATGATGTTGTACAATCTTGTTGGACAAGGCTAAGGACTTGTGTGTCAAGTCAGATCCTCATGTGTTGAGGTGGACCTCCAGTGTTGAGGTGATTCTTTTCATGTTGAAGAATTAATGTTGTGTGGTGTATTACTTAACATGGTCATTTAAGATGGATAAATCAACTAAGTCTCCTCTAGAGACTGGTCACCTCTAGAGTGAATTACTTTAGCATATGACCACTTGGAACGAGAGTAATATAATATCATCACAAAATTAGACAAATATTCTTAGTATAATATGATACAATCGATAAATTAATGTTAGAAAATATTGACAATGCCGATAAGATAAGAGATAAAGATAAAATGCATAGAGAAAAAAGATAATTTCAATTTCTCATGAGAATACTTCAGTTGACTAAAGAGAACTCGATTTTTTAAGATTCACTTCAATTAACAATGTATGCCCTAGTTAATTAAAGGAGAAATCACAGCGGTCCCTTCTGTAAATAAATCATCATGATTTCAGTTAAGAATAGTTAACTAAAGGGTTAATAAGAATAACTAGTTAAATAAAGTGTTTTTTCATGATGAAACTTAGTTAAACTAAAATACAACACTCACTTTATGACACTTGAGTTACAACTCTTGCATGATGACACTTGAGTTAGCACCCTAACTAAGTGTTCCTACATCTGGTTAGAAGGCGAGTTCAACCTGAAGTCAGCAGAGCGTGATTTAATGTTAAAGATGAAAGGAATTGCACATTTGTGTATGGAGGATTGAATAAAGTTAGGTGCAGAACAATTCTCCAAGAAGACAATTCACAATAGTTTGCATGGGAGCCTAATTCCCCATTTAGTGACTCACTAATTCTTGCATGAGACTAATTTTGGCAAGTTATGAATGTGTTGGACACATTAAAAAGTTCATCCGGTTGATCTCTCTTCTCTATTGCTCAGTATCTACACTTGGGTTGTTTGTTCTCTCTTATCTTTCTTGCGTCGGGGGTGTTGGAAGCGATCTACTATTGTAAAAGAAATTCTCTGCTATGTATCATAATTATACCGAGAATATTTGATGGGGATTTTCATCCTCATTTTTTTGAGGGTTTCCCCCAGGGTACATCTTGTGTTATGGTTTAATGTTTATGTGTATGAATGGTTCATTGATTCCAAGTATTTATTATTTTCGCACTTAAGAATTAAAGATCAAAAGATCAACATATTTATACAAAATGTAACAGTTTTAATAGCAGTGAAGGATTCCCTTAACCCATCATCCCATTAAATATTTGGATCCTTATTTAACATTTAGGTCATGCCTTTAGTCACTTCAACAAAATTTGGGACAAATCTCCTTAAGAAATTTATTTTTCCAAAGAATGAATGCAACCTTTCTTGTGTATGGGGAGGGGAATAATATTAATGGCTTCAAATCTGTTTGGATCAATCCTCACTCCTTGTGATGACACAATGTGACCAAGAAACTTTCCTTCTTGCATCCCAAATAAGGACTTATTTGGGTTCAGTGATATTTTCAATTGTAAGCATCTTTCAAAACTTCCTTGAGATGTTGAATATGATCTTTGTCTTTCCTCGAGTATACTGTTAATTCATCTAGGTAAATAACAATAAACTTATGTTTTATATAAGAAAAATAAAAATCCACGGCCCTTTGAAAAGTATCTCCAACATCGATTAATCCAAAAGGAATTCTTTGGTAGGAAAAGGTTCCCTACAATGTCATGAATGTGCTTTTCATAACATCATCATGATCCATTCTTACTTGATTATAGCCTTGAAATACATCCAACATAGACATTTTTTTTGAGTTTACCACATTTTGTAACTTTTGGTCCATCTTAGGAAAATGATAATTATCTTTTAAAGAGAATATGTTTACATTCCTGAAGTTCACACGAAGCCTTATTTCTCCATTCTTTTTTCTAACTCAAACTAGGATTTCCACCCATTTAGAATATATTACCTGAATTATGATTTTCTCTCAGAGCAATTTTTTAACTTCTTATTTGATCAATGGTTGTAGCATAGGATTCACTTGGTACTGCTTTTGTCTAAAAGGCTTGGCATATTCTCTTAATGGAATTTGGTGCTAGAAAATATCAGAGTTTTAGGTTTTGATGTCTTCATAAACCCATGCAAATGCATCCTCAAACTACCTGAATAACTCGATATATTTCTCCTTTAATTGTTTGTTAGTCTCTTATATAATTTAACAATTTTATTCCATATTTCATCTTTCAAATTGTACTTTTCCACTTCAGCTGCATCAACTTTGACAATAGGCTTAGCTAGCACTTCATTAGAACTAGATAACCTCTGTAAAGGAACTAGTCCTCTTGGAATGTAGTTGATTTGTATCCAAATGAACGTTTATCCATATATTAATTTTGATGAATATCATTATTCAACACCTTTTGCGTCAGTATACTCTTCACCCTGCTCGTCCCTTGAATTAATGTGCATTTATGAGTATTCCTCTGCTAGGATTATGAAATTATTAATTTGTTCATCATCTTTGTTACAACTGATTTTACTACACCTAGTTGATCACACATTTATGGCCTTCCCTATCCCTCTGCAAACTCTTTGAACCCCGTGGACTTATATTATACTTTGATGTTCCAAGATCATCCCCAAAAATCAGCTGTTTATACCTATACATGATTTTTAAAGCAATACTCATGTGTATACGTAGATTTTGACCTCAAACCCGCGTACATCGGGATGTGTACAAAAAGAAAAATATTTTTGGAGTTTTCCTCATATGAGCTTGAATATCTTGTCTCTTGGCCTTCCATACACTTTGAGAATGCTCAGATTCGACCCTCCATTACCTATTTGGAGTGTTATATAAGGAACCACTTGGATACATTGAAGGAGGAGAAATTGAAGAGTAAGGAAACTATAGTCTATTGTTGCCTCAATTTTGCTTATACTTGAGTCTACATCCCTTTGTCCCTTGGAGCACATAGTGTTCTTCCCAAGCTTTCCTTTTCTATGTGAGCTTGCTATCGAGAGATGGAGGATTGAAGTGGTGGAGGCCCAGGTGGAGGACTCGATTTCTTCGGTTCGCAGAAGTGCCGACAGAGTTTGTCACTATTGTATCTCTGATTTATTAATAGAAATGTCTTTTCCTGTCCAATTCATGTGCATTTTGAATATGAATATTGAATTCACGGATGTATTTACTTGCTTATACATGATTGATTGTATATTCTAGAGTAGCTCTAACACATTTATATATATCATGCCTGCTTTGTTTATTGTTGTTGAGAGCAAATTATAATTGCAATCGCATTGGAAAATCTCAACGGGGATCTACTTCAACCACCCAGAATAAGGTATGATTCTATATCCCTTACTGTTATATTTTCTTACTGCTCTTGCATATTGGGAAATATTGATTTCTGGTGTCATATTATCTGTTGTTGTAGCCCCAAGCCATAGGAATTTTCTCTCCGTAACAGAATTGGAGACTCCACTGGGGATGTTCCTTATTTTTATTTGGGGTTTGGGGGCACAATGTGCTTGACTTGCTCTTTGTTTCTCCCCGTCTCTATGTCGCATTTAATAGTATGTTCATCAATTGACACTCCCCTAGATTGTTTTGACCCTTGACCTGCTTTTTACCACTTTCTTCTTTGTATACGTAGGTTTTTGGCAAAAAGTCATGTACATACGCATATTTTTGGCCAAAAGTCACGTATACATGCAGGTTTTTGGCCCAAATTCGTGTATAGATGCATTTTTTTGGCTAAAAGTCACATACATACGCTACTGTTCTTTGAACACTCGCGTACATCCTCCCTTTTGGTTGAGTTCGATGTTGTGGGAAGTTGCTGGGTGGGTTGTGAGTGTGGATGGGTCTTCCTTAGTACTGATGTTGTCTTTTGACTGCTTCTTTGTGACCAGAGATTGCTTTTCCATTGATTTTTCTTTGGAAGTAGTTCTAGTCATTTATCTCCTTTTTTGTTTGCCCATTAGTGCATTAGTGTTTTTGTCTTGTATAAAATAGTTTCATTCTTACTTGAATCTCACATATGGATTTAAGGAGGTGATTGCATTGGATTGCTTGGATGAGAGTGGTGTTTAGGATTTCATATAGGAAGGATTGCATTGGCAGTTGGAAAGGAATGAATAATTTTTCCTTTCATAGTGGCAAACCCTGTTTTTCATTCTACAAAATTGCATTTGGCATTGTTTGTTAGGTGTGCACATTTATTTCACCACTGAGTCATAATTTCATTAGTTGCACAACCATTTCCCTTTGAGTAATCACATCCATTAAAATAAATTCTTAATTAAAATCAACTACACATTTTTCTTTTATAGGGTTCGCCAACAAGATTAGGATTTAGAGTCTTGGAATAGTTCATTGTGAGTCGATTCTCCATGACTACTAAACACAACAAGTAGGTGTCTGTCCAGGTGAGAGAGTGAAATCCTTGGTATAATTAGTGTTTCTCAGGAGGCTCCTCTTACACAAGAGTTAAGCACGAGGAAACATACATGATTGTGGTTGGGATAGCCCCTGGCCACTTTCTGTGAGCACTAGAGATATTTCATGGATTGTATTCATATACGGGGGATTTTGAGGTACTGATTGGTGCTTTCGAGCTTCGGGTTTTGCTACCCTTCCAATGCGGTCGATCCTGCATGTGACTATCCGCCTGAGCCTATTATTATCTCTCAAATGGGTATCTAAATCTACTTTAAAATTTCATTTCCGAGAAAGTCGACAAAAGTGCATATTTTCAACCTTGGTTTGACCAACCTTGAACGCGGGCCAAATAAGCTCAAAATCTCATAAAAATAGGTGTCCATGCTTATCTCTCAAATGGGTACCTAAATCCACTTTCAAAACTCAATTCCAAGAAAGTCGACAAAAGTGCATATTTTCAACCTTCGTTTGACCAACCTTGAGCGAGGTCCAAAATAGGTCTAAATCTCATAAAAATAGGTTTCCGTGCTTATCTCTCAAATGGGTACCTAAATCCACTTTCAAAATTCAATTCTAAGAAAGTCGAAAAAGTGCATATTTTCAACCTTGGTTTGACCAACCTTGAATGAGGGCCAAAATATCTCCAAATCTCATAAAAATGGGTGTCCATGCTTATCTCTCAAATGGGTACCTAAATCCACTTTCAAATTTCAATTACAATATTGTCGACAAAAGTGCATCTTTTTAACCTTAGTTTGACCAACCTTGAACTAGGGACAAAATAGCTCCAAATCTAATAAAAATAGGTGTCCTTGCTTATCTCTCAAATGGGTATCTAAATACACTTTCAAAACTCAATTCCGAGAAAGTTGACAAAAGTGAATATTTTCCACCTTGGTTTGACCAACCTTGAACGAGGGCCAAAATAGCTTCAAATATCTTAAAAATTGGTGTCCATGCTTATCTCTCAAATGGGTACCTAAATCTACTTTCAAAACTCGGTTATGAGAAAGTCGAAAAAGTGCATATTTTCAACCTTGATTTGACCAACATTAAAGGAGGGCCAAAATATCTCCAAATCTCATAAAAATGGGTGTCCATGCTTATCTCTCAAATGGGTACCTAAATCCACTTTCAAATTTCAATTACAAGAAAGTTGAAAAAAGTGCATATTTTCAACCTTGGTTTGACCAACCTTGAATGAGGGCCAAAATAGCTCCAAATCTGATAAAAATAGGTGTCTATGTTTATCTCTCAAATCGGTACCTAAATCCACAATATTAAAACTCAATTCCGAGAAAGTCGACAAAAGTGCATCTTTTCAACCTTGGTTTGACCAACCTTGAATGAGGGCCAAAATAGCTCCAAATATTATAAAAATAGGTGTCCATGCTTATCTCTCAAATGGGTACCTAAATCCACTTTCAAAACTCAATTTTGAGAAAGTCGAAAAAGTGCATCATTTCAACCTTGGTTTGACTAAACTTAAACGAGGGCCAAAAATAGCTCCAAATCTCATAAAAATAGGCGCCCATGCTTATCTCTCAAATGGGAATCTAAATCTCCTTTAAAATTTCAATTCCAAGAAAGTCGACAAAAGTGCATATTTTCAACCTTGGTTTGACCAACCTTGAACGCAGGACAAAATAGATCCAAATCTCATAAAAATAGGTGTCCATGCTTATCTCTCAAATGGGTACCTAAATCATCTTTCAAAACTCAATTTGGAGAAAGTCGACAAAAGTGCATATTTTCAACCTTGGTTTGGCCAACCTTGAATGAGGGCCAAAATAGCTCCAAATCTCATAAAAATAGGTGTCCATGCTTATCTCTCAAATGGGTACCTAAATCCACTTTCAAAAATCATTTCTGAGAAAATCGACAAAAGTGAATTTTTTCAACCTTGGTTTGACCAACTTGAATGAGGGCCAAACTAGCTCCAAATTTGATAAAAATAGGTGTCCATGCTTATCTCTCAAATCGGTACCTAAATCCACTTTCAAAATTCAATTGCAAGAAAGTCGACAAAATTGCATCTTTTCAACCTTGGTTTGACCAACCTTGAATGAGGGCCAAAATAGCTCCAAATCTCATAAAAATAGGTGTCCATGTTTATCTCTCAAATGGGTACCTAAATCCACTTTCAAAACTCAATTCCGAGAAATTTGACAAAAGTCCATCTTTTCAACCTTGGTTTGACTAACCTTAAACGAGGGCCAAAAAAGCTCCAAATCAAATAAAAATAGGTGTCCATGCTTATCTCTCAAATGGGTATCTAAATCTACTTTTAAAATTTCAATTCAAAGAAAGTCGATAAAAGTGCATATTTTCAACCTTGGTCTGACCAACCTTGAACATGGGCCAAACTAACTCCAAATCTCATAAAAATAGGTGTCCATGCTTATCTCTCAAATGGGTACCTAAATCTACTTTCAAAACTCAATTCCGAGAAAGTAGACAAAAGTGCATATTTTCAAGCTTGGTTTGACCAATCTTGAACTAGGACAAAAATAGCTCCAAATCTCATAAAAATAGGTGTCCATGCTTATCTCTCAAATGGGTACCTAAATCCACTTCCAAAATTCAATTCCGAGAAAGTCGAAAAAGTGCATATTTTCAACCTTGGTTTGACCAACCTTGAACGAGGGACAAAATATCTTCAAATCTCATAAAAATGGGTGTCCATGCTTATCTCTCAAATGGGTACCTAAATCCACTTTCAAATTTCCATTACCCTTGCTTGGGAACCACCTGATAGTAATGTCATTCACTGAACATGTCTATGAACATGGTAGGTTGGTTTGTGATAAGACCCCCTATCTTGCAACTTACACTTATTAGGGTAATTTTATTAGTTTCAAGGCGATCAAGGTGAGATCAAAAAAGAATACAGATTGAAGAAGCTATTATATATATGCTACCAACAATCATTGAAAGACTCGGTAAGAATACAAGAGTACTAAAAAAACTCAATCATCATTATGAGGATAAGTAAATACAGTGATCATTAGAACTGAAGATTCAACGTGAAAAATTCAGCATAGATTCTGGATTGTGTTCTCATAAAGATATTGATCTAGGCATAAAACAAGTGGAAATTTTTGACATATCCAAATTAAAACTCCTTATTTAAAGCATTCTAGGGATAAACCACTTTACCAAATGTGACCAGCTACTGTAAGTATACAATGTTTTGTAAAGAAAAGAAACAAGAAAGCAATCAAAGCAAACAATAAAAAACAAAACAAATCAATCAAAACCACACCTTATATACATGTAAGTGAAACTTACCTCAAGAAAAGTACTTATTGAGGAGCTGTATATTCGTTGGATAAGCCTCAGAAAGAACCTCCAATGACTGTAAGCGGACAGTACCAGGGCCAAGCTCTTTTTTAACAATGAATGACCCTAGCCACAGATGCTAAAACTTGGTATAGTCTCGTTTGTCCCAATTAAGTACTAGACCCTTGATCTGAAACGCACGACTGATTGAAGACTTATCATGAAAACATATTTTCACCAATTGTTGATGGTGATATAGTTTGTTCCTAGATTTCTCCCTCTCCTATTCTAATTTAAGATGAGTATCAATTCGATCCTGCAGAGGAGAGGACTCATCATCTTGTGAACAAGATTGTGCAAAATGAAGTGATGGGAGAAGAATATTCAATGGTAAAACCGACTCTTTGCCATAAACTAGGCAGTGGGGAGAATTTCTAATAGAAATCTTGGGAGTAATTCGGTCTTCCCATAAGGAATTAAAAATATTTTTAGGCCAATCACAGTGGTTGTCACCCACAGTTTTCTTCAAAATATTGATCAAATTATTATTTGAGGATTCCGCCAAACCATTACCCTCTGGGTAATAATTAGCAGAATACTTGTAAAAAACCAAATATTCAGGCACTCCAAACCTGGTAAGAATGTTACTCTCCAAAAAGGATACAATTGAGTTGGTATTAACAACGTTTAGGGGAATTCCTTCTACCCATCGAGTGAAATAATCCGTTGCAGTCAAGATATACTTATGATGCAACACAGAGGGAGGAGTAATTGGACCGACAAAATCAAGTCCCCATTCTTGGAATGGATACTGTATAGTGACAGGTTGAAGGGGAAAGGCTGGTTTCTTTAATTTTCCAACACATCTTTGGAAAGGATCACATTTTCTGAAAAAGTTATGAGCATCTTTAAATAATGTGGGACAATAATACACTTCTCTTAAAACTTTGTGGGCTATAGTTTCTTATGAGAAGTGTCCACCCGTAGGTCCTGCATGCATGTCAACCAAAATTTTATCAGCCTCTGGTTTTTCAAGGAACCTGAGAAGAAAGCATCATAATTCTTGCAGAACAACACATTATCAATAAATTGTTAAGGTGTTTCTTTAGTCTCAATGTCCTACGCTTTTTGAAATCGAGGGTTGGAGGGGCATACTCATGAGTAAGATAAAATTTAATATCATCATACCATTCCGATGATGGAGTAGAAATAACATCAATAGTGTCAGCATACATATCTTTCTCATGAATTCTTTGTCATTCCTGCTCTAGGATATTTGATTGGGCTTCCAATAAACATAAGCCCTTCCATTTGACCATCTTGGTAGGATTTATCTCCAAATCGTACTTCTGGAGTGTAGTCATCCAACGAGTTCTTTTCTCTCCTAACTCCTTTTGGATCAACATATTTCTTATTGTTGTGTATGGGATGATCACATTTGTCTCTGACTTCAACAAATAGGGCCTAAAATGCTTCACAGATTTATAAATAGTATAAGCTTGCTTGTCCACCTGTGTATAATTTAATTTGTCCCATTTGAATGTAGAACTCATGAAAGAAACCAGAATCTCTACGTCCTCTTCATTTTTCTGAGTAAGCATAGCAGCATAAGAAACATCAATAAAATAAGTATATAAAATAATATCTTTTGAAAAATCAGGAGGCATCAATGCAGGATCCTCCTTTATAGCCTTCTTAATGTTCTTGAATGCATCCTTTTTGATGCCATACCACTTAAATATAGCTTCTTTCTTAACCATGTCCTGAAGTGCTCTAACAATTTGTGCAAAATTGGGAACAAATCTGTTGACAAAAGTAATCTTCCCAAGGAAATATTGCATAGCCTTCTTTGAGCTAGGGAGACCGGTTTTTGCAATTGGTTCAATTCTCTCTGGGTCAATTATTATTCCATCCTTTGAAACAATAAAGCCCAGAAATTTTCCTTCTGTGACTTCAAACACCAATTTCTTAGGTTTCTAAGAAATTCCATACTTCCTAATTCTATCAAAAAATTTACTTAACACTAATAAATGATTTTTTGAAAAAATAGTTATATCATCTAAATAAACAACGACAAAGTTCTGTATCAAACCTATGAAATCTATGTCCATAGCTCTCTAGAAATTTGCATCACATTGATTTGCCCAAAAGGAATTCTCCTGTAGGTATAGTTTCCCCAGGGTGTTCCGAAGGAAGTCTTAAGTTGGTCAGATTTCGTAACTAGAACATGATTGTATCTTGAAAAGCCATCAAGCAGAGAAAACATTTCTCCACGAAACTGTTTGCAAGGTTTGTTCCATCAATGTAACATGATAATTATCCTTTTTGGATGCACTATTGAGATTTTAGAAGTCCACACATAGTCTAATCTCTCCACTCTTTTTGCGGACAGGTTCCAAGTTGGAAATCCATTGTGTGTGTCTGACAGGGAATATGATTATGGGTTTCAAGAGTTTCCCAAGCTCTTTCGTTATGGATGGTTCGAGACTAGGATGCATCTTTCTCAACTTTTGTTGATAAGTTCTTGCATCTGAATTTAGGGGTATGTTATGTTGCATAATGGAAGAATCAAAGGGTTTGAGATCATCATAAGTCCATGCAAAAGCATCCTTGTATTCTTTGCATAATTTCACTAAATCTCTCTCCTATTCAGGAGAACAAGTAAAACCTATATTAATGAGCTCAGGGTTTTGCTCATTACCAAGATTAACAATCTTATAATTTAGAGTAGAACTATGAGTTTTGAAATTTGGATTTCCTTTGAACTTATCTTGAAAATCATAGAATTTCTCTAAAATAAGGACTGATTTAGGAATCAAATTAGAAGGAAAAATATTATCAGACAGAGAATTTTCATGTTCGAGTTCATCTATAGCAAAGTCTTTAAAAGTGTCTCGAGCTGTGAGGAAGTCTAATATCTGGACAACATCATCAAATATTTTCCAACTAGTTACATTATCGAGTATGGAAGGCCTGTACATAAGTTCGATAGAAAAGGTATCAAGAGTGATGCCTTTCGGTGGAATGAGCCTAAATGCAGTATTTGCTAATAGGTATGCATCAAAATTTTGTGACCTTGGGACAAATTTAATGTTAAATGCTTTAAATGAGCGTGTCGTGTCCCTTACTAATTTTTGATAATTCAAAAGATGGGGGGATAAACAATGGATCTGATTTCAGAGTCCCCATAACATTATATAGTTTCATTTCCCAATTCTATTTCTTTCTTGAGCCCTTGTACCAAGGCTTCATATTTGGCAATGTTATTGGTACATTGAAATTCTAGTCTGCAAGTGATCATCCATTAGGTGCCCTTAGGATCGATAAGTACACAACCTGCACCAAAATCATCTTTGTACTTAAATACATCAAATAAAAGTTCCCATGATGACAAATCTAATATAAAATTGGTATTGAGATCATATACATTATGTACAATTTCACCATAAAATGGAATAACTTTACAATTGTCGATTTTTGACAGTCTATCAATATTCTGATTTGGGGAAGTGTCAGTAGGAAAATCACCAGAGTAAGAGTCAAGGGTGTAGTGTTCAATGGATGTATTCACAAAGATTGGTGGTTCACTTGGATCATTTAGATCCATGACTGTCTACATCATGAGAGGCTCTCTATTGATCTTAATATGATTAGGCCCAGTGTTGCATGGAATCCATAAATGGGACCAGACAGTACCAAAGTATCCTTTCAGTTTCTTAGACCAATCTCTGCTTAGCCACATACCATATGTCTCAGGGACATCAACTAATACAATATCCACTGTCTAATGTATTCTAGGGTCCACTGACAATGTTAAAAGGATGTTTTTTAACTCGCCTAATACTTTTACTTCAGATCTCTCTAATTGCATTATCTATGTAGGAAAGAATCCTAGGTTTCATTTAACTTTCTACACACAGAAATAGGCATAAAATTTGAGGATGCCCCTCAATCGATCATACGTTGTGGATGTTTTTGTTAAAAAAATCAAAAGTCAGCAAGAAAGGTGGGACCCTTTTTGTACCAGACTTTTGAGACTCAAGATTCATGCAAATTTCTAAGTTATGATTTCGAGCTTCTGTAGATTTGTTTAATACAATATGCTTAGGTAAAATTTCTCTAATGGATGGTATCTTGAGAAGTTCAAATAGAGAGATATTTGCTTTATCCCTCTTTAAATCGTTTACCAAATTATATTCAACTTCAGGGATTACATTTTCCTTCGATGGTACTACTTTACCTGTATGCTGAGTAGATGTCATTGGTGGAGTGTCATGTGATGTCAAGACTTTACTTCTGGCGTTGTACGAATGCTATAGATCAAATACAGGTTCTGTATCTTCCCCCTCCTTTACCGTTGGTAACTTTGAAAAAAAATGATTGTGTTTATATATGGATCTTGTTCTTCAATGTGAGGCATTGTTTCTATAGCCTATTGTAGAAGGAGCAAGTCGACATAAGTCGACTTGAACGAAGACCGACTACGTCGGTCGGCTGAGTAAACACAGTAGTTAGTCTGTTAACTAATAGTCGTGTCGGTTCGGTGAACCGACAGGTAGTTATGATTGTAACTGTTTGTAACATGTATATTAGGCTGTTGAGCCACACAAGAACACAGTTCAGTTCTTGGCTTTGTATGATCTATTGAGAATAATATAATCTGTTCATCATATCAGTTCTTGTCTCTTGCATCTATGTATAGTTTAGTATGTATTATTGGTAACCTTATGTGATCTCAGGGATTACAACATTGGTTCCGTTGCCGGTAGTACATAACTGGAATATATGCTCACATATGATACCAGAGCAGGAGATTAAGGACTGGTGGGAGCGAAAAATTGCTAACTATTTACAAAATTACGCAAGGAGGAACAGATTGACAGTCGCAGAAGCAAAAGCCAGATTTTTCACTGAAACTCACAAAAAATTTGTCGAATCCGTGCCACATCTACTGAAGCAGCTTTTGGATGAGAAAACCGGACGAGACTAAAGAAGCACAGTTACTCCAGAAACTGATCCGAGGAGGACGTACGAATCTTTTGGAGTGGTTCGAAAAGATAGCCGACGACTTCTGTGAGGAACAAGCAGTCGAAGATAGGACTTCTGTGGAAACTATTCGACAGAAATTTTTCACAGAACTTACTGATCAATTCTTGTGCTCCTTACCGGCTTTATTGTTCAAGTTTCTCATAGAGAAAGGCGCAGGGCACATTGTCGAACCTCGACCTCTATTACGTGCACCACCCTCAAACACTAACTGGGCGGAGAATCAGAAGCAGTGGGAAAAATTCATTGCTGAAAGGGAGTGGGAATACTTCCTGAGTAAGTAGACACTATCCGGGCTTTCTAAAAAGCATCGGGTAGGCTATGGGGGGGTAGCTGGTCGTGTGTCGGACCTCGAGCATAGTGGATCCTAGTCGACCAGAGTCGTCGTCACCAGTAATGCATAATCGACCGAAGAGGAACTGAAGGCATAGTACTGTACTACAGTATGTCAGACATTAAGAGAATCGAAAGGGATGAAAGACAGAAGAAAAGGGAAGCCAGACGAGAAAGGGCCGCAGAGCTGCATCAAAACCCTAGGGAGACCGACCATGATGAAGTACCGCCAGAATCGGGTCATGACCGACGCAGAGAAGGCGAAGAAGAAGAAGCAGCGTCCCCTGCAGATGATGAAATGTGGATAGAGCAGCCAGAAGCTCTCCAACTAATTGTTCCCGACGAAGGAGTAACCATTTCCACAGTAAGTCCACGTACCAGAATACAAACTATTATTGAAGATGACCTTCGACTGAGAGCTGGTGACATTACACTCTGGAGCCGACTAGGCGATGAACCATACCCGGGTCGACATCTCGTCATACGTCGACCGATCGAAGGTAATTGGGTGCCCTTTCAAACGGCGCCTTCCTTTCGAAGTATCCACTTGCTCCTACCGACACATGAAGGCGCACCCCCCCTGCCACACACAACTTCAGAAGATACACAAGAGGCAGACTTGAGCACGCAAAGTGACAGTGGGTCATTAAGAAGACAAATTATCAACAATCCGTTATTCGACGAGAAAGATTCGACACCCGACGGGAGCACAAGATCCGTCGACCAAAACCCCATCGTCACCCCGACAGATTCGGCTGACTCCACAACCCCCCCCCTTACAACACCACCTCCCCCACCCCCTCCCCCACCTCCACCTCCGACATCATCAGAGAGTAGTGACAGTGACTCCGACATGGGTCATGGATCTGCTCAGATTCCCCTTTATGAGGGTGACGAAGACCCCAGACGACACTGGTTTGTCTGCGAGTCGATATGGGAGGCTAATAAAGTAACAGAAGAAGACCGACAGATAGCCCAGTTCGCCGGAGCCCTTCGGAAAAGAGCTCTCACATGGTATATGACATTTACTGAAAGGAAACCTAGTGCCACAAAATCAGAGATAAAGACGCAATTCCTCTCCTTCTTCAAGACTCCCGATGCTAAACACCTGGCAGCCAAGAAGCTGAAAACGACCCAACAGAAGCCAGGAGAAACAGTCCGCGATTACGATAAACGATGGAAGGATCTATTGAGTCAGTTGGACTACGTCATAGACGAATAATTACTCATTCAATGGTTCCTTGCAGGACTTTCACAGAAAGTTCACCGACACATCAGTCTGGAGACCTTCAAGTCATACGAGGATGCGTTGACAAAAGCTTTGCAGGTCGAGATGGATGAAGACATACCTGCCTGCCCGACCGAACACCGCTTGGAAGAACAGCTGGAGAATATGCAGAAGTCCTTGAAGGAGCTCACACTTAAGAACCAAGACATCTAGTGTACTAACTGTTCAACAGCTGAACATACAAAAGATAACTGTCGACAGCAATTCAGTCGACAAGATGTCCGTTTTGTACAGACAAAGGCGTTTTGCGATATCTGCCAGGAACGAGGAGACCATTCCACCGCCGACTGTCCTTACAATATGAAGAATGGAAAAACCTCCTGGTGCGCTATATGCGAAACTACAAATCACAACACGGCCGACTGCCATCTCAACCTCAAAAATAGACAAAACTACCAGGCCGTCTACCAGACTAATGCTGTAGCACAGAACACAGAGCAGAACAATAACAATAATCAGAATGGACAACGAAACGAGGGCCGACGCTACGACCGTCGAAATGACAATCGATGAACAGGGTTTGGAAGAACAGGTCGATTCGTTGGAAGTCGAGAAATACGAAGTCGTCGACCTACTCAATGCTTTATTTGTTACAAAGAAGGGCACAGATGCGCCGACTGTCCGTACAAGGACAGGACTGATCTGAAATTTTGTACACATTGTGGGGTAGGCGATCACTCCTTGGAGGATTGCCCTACAATGTTGGAAAAAATTAGTAATAAAAAGAATGTTAATGTCTTGTCTTGTGTCCAGAAGAATGATGTCATAACTACCAAGAATTTGCACATCGTCACTCGACAAGGCACTAAAACCGGGCCTGACAATCCTCAGATTAGTAAGATCACACACACAAACACATACCCTGACCCTTGCCAGGAAAAACACACATATCACGAAGCCACAAACCTATTTTCAAAGCTTGCACAGGACGAAGACATTAGTCACAGTCGACACGACTCAACCCAGCATCTAACCCATCTAATTCAAACAGATAAATCCGTCGGTCAGTTCATTAATTTATTGCATCAAATCAAAAGCACTAACTCTGAGAAACAAACGAAGAACATCTATAGTTTAAATCAAAAAGACAAAAACGATGTCGATCCTCTTGTCGACCTGGAAATTGAAGGGTTCCATGTCCGACAAGTGGTGCTTGATTTTGGGTCTCAGGTAAATATAATGACCCGGGATACCTGGGAAAGGATGGGACGACCTCGACTCTATGAGTCAGGCATTTACCTGAAACTAGCCGACCAGGGCCTTATTGAACCCATTGGGGTTTGGAAAAATGTAGACACAACCATTAAAGACATATCGACTAAGGTTGATTTCGAAATCATTGACCCAAAGGAAGGAGCTAGCTCCTTCCCAGCTCTTGTAGGTCGAACTTGGGGTAGAAAGATGAAAGCCTCTATCTCTCTAGATAAAGAACGTATCAAACTTAAAGGAAATGGTCAGAAGGTCATAGTACCTATTAACCCCTCCCAAGGCCAACCCTGGGTTGAACCAATTGATGAGGAAGTCGATATCCGACAACTTTATCAGATCCAGAACAATACTGACTACACAGAACCAAACGCCCAAGGGGAGCTTTACTTAGGTAACCCCGACTCAGTTGGTTACAATTCAGATGCTGAACTATATGACTAGGAAATGGAAAACTATGAAACACAAGCAAGAGGGTGCTGGACTATCCAAACAGTACAGAAAAAACCCACCCGACAGTGCTTTCTAGTCTCAATTATCCCCAAGATTTTTGAGACAAAACTAAGAGAACACCCTACCTTACAACCGACCCACGACACAACCAGGACCCAAACAAGGTATAAGGAGAGGGAATCCCCAGTCATGCATGTTGTACAAGTGTCTAAGAACATTGGAGAACATGGCCGACTACAGAGCTTAGTAGAAACCTTCACCGGTCAAGCAGCTAGATGGTGGGATACCCATCAAACAAAACTTCAGACCTGGACTAGTGCAGCAACTTATTTTGTTGAGAGGTTTGGTGGCAAGAAACTCACCCCACAAGCACAGATCCCCATCTTTACTCAAGGCCAGAACCCCCAAGAACACATCCAAACGTGTGAAAAAGAATGGAGAAATCTAGGACATAAGGATGAGAGAGCATGGCCACACTTGTTTCCTTCAACCTTAGACGACTTACCTAGTAAATGGTATAAAATGGAGGAAGCAAAATGTGAAACCTTTTTCTGGAATGACCTCAAAACAAATTTCATCCAAACCTTCACCTTTGTCCCTGAAGATCAACAATTAGTCGAGCCAGCTCAACAAATTAAACAGTTCATTCAACCGACTGAAACATTCCCTGACAAAGACCCTCGACAGGTCAAACACTGTAATAGTCTCCACATAGGATCAAAAGTCGATTCGACCCGATTACAATTGGAGAATGAACACACTGAAGGTAAAAGCTTCAGATGGAAATCCAACCATGCTGAAACAACAAAACCAATCCAATCTGTGCTTAGGGTCGCGACTACCGAAAAACCTGACCTCGACCGAATGACTGCAGCCGACTTCCCTGCTACATTTTCACAGTTCCAGGAAGGAAGTCGACCGATAAATGAAGCTAAAGCCCTAGAATGGTTAGATGCCAAAGTAAAAACTAAAGAGGTCGACATTTCAAATGACGACCGACCAAAATTAGCTAAGATTGGTGATTATTGGAATGAGCAACAAACTGCTGAAATAGTGAACTTGCTTAGGGAATTCCAAGATGTCTTTGCAAGAGATTACAAAGATTTGAAAGGGTTAGTTCAAGAAATGGGAGAGATGAAAATCGACACTAAACCTGATGTCCGACCTGTTAAGAAACGTCCTTATAAATTAGCTCATAAATATAAGGAAATAGTTAAAAAGGAGATAGACAACATGTTAGCTGCAGGTATCATCTACCCCATCGACCAGTCGGAATGGGCAAGTCCCATGGTCGTTCAGCCTAAGAAACACGACCCGACCAGATTGAGAATCTGTGTCGACTTTAGGGAAATTAATAAAGTCACACTGACAGACCCCTTTCCCACACCTTATGCTGATGAAATCTTGAATGAAGTGGCAGGCCATGAATGCTATTCATTCACAGATGGATTTTCAGGGTACAATCAAGTACCTATAGCAAAGGAAGATCAGAAGAAAACCAC
This sequence comes from Pseudotsuga menziesii, assembly GCA_001517045.1. Lineage (NCBI taxonomy): Eukaryota > Viridiplantae > Streptophyta > Pinopsida > Pinales > Pinaceae > Pseudotsuga > Pseudotsuga menziesii. Next base: position 67,194 of record LPNX010329980.1, read on the forward strand.
ATTTGTTTGTGAATTTGGCTCTTTTGCTTATAGGGTTATGCCTTTTGGCCTCAAGAATGCACCTGCAGTCTTTTCCAGAATCGTTGTAAAAAATTTCCAAGAGTACATCTATAAGACTATGGCAGTCTACTTCGACGACTGGACCATATATTCCACCCTAAAAGATCACTGCACATGGCTCCGACTCATGTTGGAAAGATGTCGGCAGATTCAAATTTCCCTCAACATCAAGAAATGCATCTTTATGACCCCCATAGGGATACTACTAGGACATGTTGTTTGTAAAGATGGTATTAAGGTTGACTTTGCCAAAATCAAAATTATCCTTGACTTGAAGCCTCCAATAAACCCTAAACAGGTTCGGGTGTTATTAGGACATACAGGGTACTATAGAAAGTTTATCCGACATTACTCAGATATGACCTACCCCTTAGAAGAACTACTCAAGGATGATATAGAGTTTAAATGGACAGAGGAATGCCAAATCTCATTCGACAAACTGAAGAGAAAACTGGTCGAAGCCCCCATACTTAAATTTCCCAATTGGTCGATCAAATTCCATGTGCATATCGATGCATCAGGCATAGCAATTGGAGCTATCCTGACTCAACCAGGAGACGATGGAATGGACTACCCTATAGTTTACAGCAGTCAAAAACTAAATAAGGCTGAAAGGAACTATTCGACCACTGAACGGGAAGCCCTAGGAATGGTCTTTGCACTTCAGAAATATCGCCACTACCTATTAGCTAACCCCTTCATATTTTACACCGACCATCAAGCTTTGAAATACCTCGTAAACAAACCCCTTCACCATGGTAGAATCTGTCGATGGCTCTTACTGTTCCAAGAATTTGAATTCGAAGTAGTTGTCCGACCAGGGAATTTAAATGTCGGACCCGACCACCTATCCCGAATCGACACAGGAGAGGACCCGACTGGAATTGACGACGACCTACCAGATGCACATCTCTTTCGTATCGAAGCAGTCCCAGAAGAACTGGAGGAAATTGCTCAGTTCCTAGAAACAGGTCAGGCACCAGAAGGTTTGAACACTAAAAAGAAGCAAATCCTAGCTATGAAGGCTGCCCCCTACAGCCTCATCAATGGATTTCTATACAAAATGGGGTTAGACGATGTTCTTAGAAGATGTGTACTTTCCCATGAATGAGAGCAAATCATGCACGAAGCACACTACGGACCAGCAGGAGGACACTTTCAGGCCGACACCACTGCCAAGAAAATTCAACAGTCTGGATTATGGTGGCCGATGCTTCATAAGGACTGTAAAACGTTTGTTAGTCGATGTGACAGATGCCAACGACTTGGTCGACCACTGCCGAGTACAGAAATGCCCCTGATCTCAGTCAACCCTCGTCTCACCTTTGAAATTTGGGCTATCGACTTCATAGGACCATTCCCTGTCCCAGCCCGACGATCAGGTGCAAGGTATATTATCACTGCAGTCGAATATGTTACTAAATGGGCAGCAGCAGAACCTGTCGAGACCTGTTCAAGTGAAGTCGCTGCTAAGTTCATTTATGAAAATATTATTACTCGATTTGGATGTCCACTCCCTCTGATCAGCGACCAAGGATCACACTTTGTTAACAAAACTATCAAACATCTCACCGACAAGTTTCACATCGACCACCGACGGAGTACAGCCTACCACCCTCAGTCGAATGGTGCAATTGAAGCTTTCAATAAAACCCTGACAAAAGGACTGACTAAAATCTGCAGTGCTGACAAAGATGATTGGGATGAGAAGATTCCTGCAGTGTTATGGGCATATAGGACAGCCTACAAACGGTCGACTGATCAAACCCCCTTTCGACTGGTATATGGGCAAGAAGCAGTCGTACCTCTGCACTTCAGAAAACAGGCACCTATCATTTCACAGATACTACATGTCGACGTCGAACAGGCCAAGAAGGATAGGTTACTTCAACTTAATAAATTGGAAGAACATAGACTTATGGCCATCCAACACCAAGAAATACAAAAACACCAGCAGAAAGCTTGGCACGACCGTAATATCAGAAACAAAAATCTGTAAGTCGGTGACCTTGCCCTACTGTATAACAGTCGAGTCAAAGGCAAGCCTAAGAAACTTCACACAGAATGGATGGGACCTTATGTTGTCGAAGAAATACATCCTAATGGGTCGGTTCGACTAAAAACATTACAGGGCCTGGTCTTTCGGAAGCTTGTTAATGGGGCCCGACTTAAACGATACAAACATTAAAAAAAAAAAAAAAAGTAACGGTCTTAACTGACCCCAAAAACCTATAAAAAGATACAAAATACCAAAAACTCAAAAACCGTACACTCAGAAACCACCATGACAGCCACTCACCCATTAGACAACCTACTTCATTTCCATTGACCATCTTCATCGACCGACCATGTCGACCGTTCTCACCACCGACACCGACAGCCGACCTGGCGCGTCCCATCCCGCATTAATGGCCTCGAGCCCCGCTCCAGATTCATGAAATCGCACTCGAGTGTTGCAGTTGGCCTGTCAAATCCACCATTAATTCACCCAGTTCGACACTCCACCCCACCCACGCCTATAAATAATGGACCTCCCACAGCACATTTACCACACCACGCACCTACTGAGCATTCGAACTCCCAGACGACTGAAATTTGTGAACCCTGTAAGAATTCCGACCAGTGTGAGCAGTCAGAAACCATGGCACCCAAACGCACCAGAGCTTCGGCTAAGGCCCAAGAACTTCAGGCAGCAGACTCACCCTTACTCCAGCGACTCAGACGGATACAAAACGCGAAAGTCCAGGAGGGACTGTTTCAAAAGCTATGGACGAATATTCAAGAATGGGCGTTTGAAGACCGACGGATGACCCAGGAGGTTGAGAAAGTTAGGCGTAGCACCATATATGCCTATGCCAACGCACCTCTCATGGCCAGCTTCACTGGTACAAAGGAGGCCGTGGTCAAATTCATCATCAGTCGTTACCACAACGGCCGATTTCACTTTGACCGACCAGTCGACATCAATGGAGATGTTATCTCCCGACTGAATGGTCTGTCAAATCAGGGTGATCCGGTCCCCATTGGGATCAAGGAAGGACTAGTCGAACATTTTATAGGTTCGGCATCGGGCAAGAACTCCAAGGGTCTGATGATCAGTTAGATTGAGGAACGAACACCACAGATTGTGGCGAAAATCATCGCCATTACTCTCACCTTGGCTGGTCGCAGCAGTGACCTCAAACTGGAAATGCTGGACGCCCTCGACCAGATTACAACCAACGGCCGCATTTTTCGATGGGCAGACTACCTCGCAGACTTGGTCAAAACCATATGCGAGCGCTGTCAGGAAACAAGAGGTATTATTAAATTCCCCTCCTTAATTATTTGGATTGCAATGTATTATATCTGCCCGGAAGGCAGTCCTGTCTTCCGAGAGCCGACTAGGTTTGAGATGCACAGGTTCAAACCCTTTTCCCAAAAAGGAACTGTGCATGAACTCAACCAAGGGAAGGTCTTGATGGAAAACTGGTTCCAGCAGCTTAAGCTGCGCACGACAAGGTGGAGGGTGCCCCAAAACATCCGACGACACCTTCCAGCCGACTCACACATCCAGCTGGAGCTCGACCATACATCCGTGTGGTCGTCAAACACCCAGGATTCAAATGCCAGGGACCTCGACTACTATCCCACAGTCGAGCAGATCTTTCGGGAGCTGTCTAGGCAGACAAAGACCAAAATTCAA
>LPNX010329980.1:71015-116278 GCA_001517045.1 Pseudotsuga menziesii
GTCCAGGAGGTTGCAAAACAGGTCGAATTCTCTATAGTCGAACCTCTGACCGACTAGGAGAAGGAAGAAGATTATGAGCTACACTTGTACATTAGCACCTTTGTGACAGATGATACTCCGACCGGCACTCCTGGTCGGGTACACATAACAGTAAAGCATCCGACTGCACCAGTAGTGGACCCCCCGGCAGAACAACATCAGACACCACCACCAGCACAACAACCAGTACAACAAACAGCTCCCCCGGCTACTCAGACGGTCGACCCCGCTCAGACCCCGACAGGAGAAGTCGAGGAAGACAACCCTGAATATGCTGTGTCTAGGAGCATTCTCAGGAAACTGGAAAAGGAGATCGCCATTGCCAGAAGAAACATCAAACTGCAAAAACGTCAGCAAGGCAAAGGTAAGCGTAAGCTTGTCCTTGCTGATTCCACCGACGACGACGAAGAACTGGCAGCCTCAGCACTCGATATTGTTGAGGATTCCAGAGAAAATAAAGTATCTGTTGAAACCTAGTTTCAACGCTTTGTCGAAGCAGGAGCACCCGAAGGACGACCAAAGAAGGCCAAAACAACACCACTGTTCGAAGATGTGGTCGACCTGGTGACGACTCCTCCCCCTCCATCTCCGACTAAAATAGTCGAGGAGCAAGCACCAGTGCAGCAAACCGACATGTCCCCCGAAGTCTTTGAAAGAGTGATCCCTGAAGCACTCAGGGCCAGGGCCAGCACGGACGCTGAACTCAAAGCTTTCTTTTCAACGCTACCTGCACTATTCCAGTCAGCCCAAACAATAAAGACAACCACACCCTTGAAATCCAGCAGCAAGATATAGGCCCAGCAAACAACAGTATATACAAGGACCCCTGAAGGTGGCGAGGTATCAGGCATTGCACAGACCTTCACCGACTACCAAGTCCCACCGGAAGAAGACGTTCTATCTTCCGACCAAAGTCCCCAACACCATTCTCCATCACCACCAGGATCAGGAAACCCTTCCTCCCCACTCCCAACACCCCCACCACCATCATCTCCACCACCTCCACCACCGCCTGATTCACAGCCGAGACCACCATCATCACCACAGCCGGAGGTGGACATACCACTTCCCCAAACCGAAAAACCCCCGACCACTGAACCAACCCTTCCGACACACACTCCTTCGACCTCTGATCCACCTTCCACTTCTGCAGGTCCTCCCGACAAACCAACAGAGCAAGCAAAGGAGCCAACAGCACCCCTTCCTCGACCTGACCAGCTAAGGATCAGCTTACGAGATGTAAGCTCGTTGACCGACTCAGAGGTTGGCCAGCTACTCAACACCTTAGCAAAGGAGTCGAAGAGGAGGACGACCCGACTAAGGAAACAACTCAAAGATAAGGAGACAGAAGAAGTCGATTTCCTCGACAAATGCAGGTCTCTTGTACAGATTGTTAACCCAGGACCTGTCGAAACTGCTACCGACCGACCGCTGGACAGAGCATATCAGCTGTTTGAAGGTTTGGTGTCAACCATACAGACCCACCTCCACGAGACTAAGGCCGAGCAAAAAGAAGAAACTGTCCGACTGCTCCTGACTCAACACACAGCATTTTCGGAGGCTCACAAACTTCTACAAGACCACATGGAGGAATCCATTGTAACTGAGGAAGTACTCCGAGAATGGCCTACTCATTACGGGTAGGTCTATAGTCAGACGAGGCAGACCAGACAAGGCATTCAGGCCTTGGAAAGAAGGAAGTCGACTGAGACAGAACTGAGGCAGACAATCGAGGATCAAATCATGATGGAAAACACTAAGATGCAGCAGTTGGAACGTGAGGCACACCAGTGGGTTCAGCACGCCCTTCCCAACTTGGAGAAAGTAGACAACATCTGTCTGTAGATGAAGAGACTCCTTGAGACTGCGGAAGACCACAATCAGCTGCTGGGCCCCAACATGGAAAATATTGCAGAAATGGCAATGGCAGAGAAGATGTCGGTACTCTCAAATCTTACTACTCTGACTATCGACATTCAGAAAGCCTTGCAGACATGGACGGACTTTCAACACCAGCTTGCCATCACAGCACCAGCAATAGTCGAAGTCTGTGTACAGAGAAGACCAACTATTCGCTTGCACAGCCCACCCTAGTAGTAGTCTCCTTTTTGCAAATCTGATTCTTGTACTTCTAGTCTATTTTGTTTTTACCTCCCTCTTTCTTCGGGACGAAGAAATTTTTTGTTTGTGGGGGCGATGTAGAAGGAGCAAGTCGACATAAGTCGACTTGAACGAAGACCGACTTAGTCGATCAGCCGACTAAGTCGAGAGACCGACTACGTCGGTCGGCTGAGTAAACACAGTAGTTAGTCTATTAACTAATAGTCGTGTCGGTTCGGTGAACCAACATGTAGTTATGATTGTAACTGTTTGTAACATGTATATTAGGATGTTGAGCCACACAAGAACACAGTTCAGTTCTTGGCTTTGTATGATCTATTGAGAATAATATAATCTGTTCATCATATCAGTTCTTGTCTCTTGCATCTGTGTATAGTTTAGTATGTATTATTGGTAACCTTATGTGATCTCAGGGATTACAACACCTATTGTCTAGTGTCATCGTGCATGGTTCAAGGTGTGGAAGTTAAGGATTTAAAGATAGAATAGATCTCATCAGAGGTGAGTGTCTCCCCAGGGTTTGGAGGAGGTTGATTTAATGTAGGTTGGTAAGTTCTTCTAAGTGGCAGCCTTTCCTGACCTCTATTGTTCACCTGATTATCACTACTATCTCTTTTAATATCTACCATGTCATTAGAAATATTTTGGATCAGTTTTTCATGTTATCCATTTCGTAAGGGTATTTGTTTAGGTTTTCCATTTTAGAAAAATTCTCTTTCCTTCTTATAGACATAGAAGGCTGGTCCGTCTCTTGATCAAGATTGTATTTGAGAGCGAACATATCTTTCTCTACCGTGACAACCTCCACAAAGATTGCTTGGAGAGTGGTTTTATGAGCATGCTTTACCCACTTTGCAATGGTAGTAGGTAAACCCTTAATGTAATAAGCTACCAAAAGTTCTTTAGCAGGAAGAACTATGACATGAATCCTATTGTTTAGACATCAGAACCTTTTATTGAAATCTTTGACCCCCTCTTTGGGATTTATCATGAGAGAAGACAATTCTATGACAAGTTCTTCTGGGGTACTATCATCTCCAAACTTCTGGAGGAATAGTTCCTCAAATTTTTTCCAAGAATTAATAGAAGTAACTTCTAAAGAAAAGTACCATGTGGATTCTTGTCCCTCAAAAGAGTAAGAAAATAATCTACACACTACATACCAAAGAATTACATTCCTCAATATGATGGCTTGAATATAGTTCTTAACATGATCTTTAGCATGAATCCTTTCATATGGATCAAACCCGGGAAGCCACTTCTCAGGTTTTTTTGGAAATCTATGTAATTGTCCAAGGATAAGGACTGCATCCAAATCAAGCCAAGGTCTCTTAAGGTCGTCAATCATTGGTTTCTATGATGGATTTGAATATTCTGAGGAGGTCTCGCTATATGAGGATTCTTCTAATGAAGATGGGGATGAGTGAGGTGGTGTGGGTGGTGGTATTCCACCAGGATGGTTATCAAGGTGTGGATATTTTGGGGGTTGTTCTATAGTTTCTAACAATGGAATTTCTTGGGCTTCTGGAGCATCTCCCCGTTGATTAATAACGTACGAGGTAAGAGTCAAAAGAGAAGAAGATAGAACGTTTATGATGTCACTAACTGCCTTAGTTCCTGGTTCCACCCTTGTGGAAATATTGTTAGTGTTTTTTCTCCACTGTTCAAAAGTGATAACTCCACTACTAGGTGGTATAGATATATTTTTAGGTCTTGCAGTTGATATTTCTGAAACATAGGTGGTAGGGAGGGGTGACTAAACCTCTGCAGGATGAGTTGCAGATATAGAAGCTTGGACGTGGCTTCTATTAATGATGGGTGATCTGGGATGAGGAGGTTTATTAGTGATTTGTTGTGACATATTTCACAATGGCCCTCCTTCTAGCACCATTTGTTGACTTCCCGAGTTGTAGGTTGATGGAAAAACTACAAGGCAATCAACATAAGGAAAAATTCCAACCAGAAAGGCTTCGAATCAAACTCACGTAGAGAAAATTCTAACCCCGAGTAGTTTGGGATGACTAATTCCTACGGATACAAGGCCTCCACTGGCACAAATGTTTGTTAGATAAATAATATATTCTCTTAGGACAAGTGAGAAAAGATTCACAGTAATTGATTCCTAGACTAATTGTTTAAGAAAAAATAAACAGGGTAAATAACGGACTTAATATAGGGAAGTTGCAAAATAATATAGACAAAAGAAACTAATTACTCAACATACAAAAATGCAAATTAAGATAAATCTCTTTGAACAACTTTAAATAAATATTACACAATTAAAATTGTGAAAGGTTTATCCAAAGATTACAGATGTACAACATGTCCAAGAGGAAATACTAATTAACAAATCAGTATCATAGATCAATGACTAATCATTAGTTGCGCAAAAAATGATGTGAATCAAATAAAAACATTCATTTAATGCACATTCAATATGTCAATTTCATAAATAAAAATCAATACATGAACCAACACATTAATAGATAAAAACCAATAATTAGCATGCCAGATAGATGGAAGAAGGACTAGAATTAATTAAAGACATTTAGTGAACAACCATGAAACATAGCATAAAATGACTGTAATGTTATTAACTTGCAAAAAATTACGAAGTACAAAAATCACAAGCTTTCCTGTTATGAACTTGGCAGTCTATTCTTATGTATAACTCTTAAGCTTAATATCCAAAGTTCCCCCCTTAATTGGGAAAATACCTTCCCTTTAAATAATATTACATATTTTACAAAAAAAGGAAAATTCCCAAGATGTGAGATTTACAAAATAATGTAATTTCAAGGTTTTCCAAGGGAGGAATGCCACTTGGCATATAGGTCCATCATATCATTACTGTTTTGATATTTTGCATGCTCTAGGTGTACTTTTGTTCTACAGATTTGAGATGCAATCTCCCTATTTTTGACTTTCTTCCACTCTCAAAGGTACATTAGAGGAAATTTGGGGTCTAAAATGGGTCTTATAAGAAAATGCACCAACAATAAATTTTGTGAGTTGGAATTCAAGAACCAATAGAATTTAAATAAAATGAGTCAACCATAATGGTTGAATTAACATATTTGTCATAAAAGAAAACTACTTTTTTGTTCGTATTTTTGACATATCTCCCTATTTTTTTACTCAAATTTCAAGCGTGAGAGCTCATTGGATGTAGAATTCAATTCCGCATCCAACGAGCTCTCCCGCTGAAATTTTGAGTAAAAAAATAGGAAGACATGTTAAAAATACGAACAAAAAAGTAGTTTTTTTCATTCTTCCTCCAAAATTAGAAACTATTATTTTATTATTTTCTTTAGGAGGCCCATTTTAGACCTCAAATTTCCTCTAATGCACTTGTATTCTGACCATTGTAGCATGGGGTATCTTGATCCATTTTGTGATTTCCTGCATGGTGAGTTGGTTTATCTCCTGGATCTACTCCTTAGCTATAGCGAAATTTCGTTGATTTTATTCCAATTTGAGCTTAGGGGGAAGTGCCTGGTCAATAGGATCTAAGGATGGCATGTCTAGAAAATTGAGCAAGGTTTCAGCAGCCAACCATCTATGTATGCATGCCATCTGTATGCGTTTGATGATGGATTCTACTGCATCACAGATGATTATCTAGGTCTTGATTGTGATTTCAGTTCTCTTGGATAGAAGTTTATCCATGACTGGAAAATCATGTGGTATGACTTTGATATATTTATGCCACTCTAATACATTGTCAAAAGCCTTAAATGCTGCTCTTCTACGAGTATGATGATATTGTAGGACATCATATTGTCATTCGAATGTGTTGTATAATTCCTACATTTCATTGAAATTTGTATACAAATTAGCCACATACTGATAGAATTCTTCATGGAATTAAGCGGCCAACTGCTTAAATTATTTTGCTGTCAATTTGGAGAAAGAGGGAACAAATGAAACTAGCTGAAATTCTTTGAGCTTTTGCTCAAGGTAGCAATCTTGTCTGCCTATTATTGATTGAGAACATTTGAGATAGTCATTCTTCTTTTGCAACTATTTCAATTTCTCTTCATGATCTTGCCTCAGAAGTTGTACTTCTTGTTTATGGTGTGCCTCATATGCTACCAAGTCCTTTTTGGTCTTCTGCAGCTCTCGTTCTTTCACCAAAATATCTTTATTCATGTGTGAAACTGAATCATAATTAGCTCCCACAAAATCTCCCATTGAAGCTGCTGTATCTAAAGCCCCTTGTTTGATATCAAGGGAATATGAGTTCCAGATGACTTGATTAAGAGAAGGAACCTGTTTAGTTGTGGCTTCCCTCATCCTCTTATTTCATTTTTTAATCACTGGTTTGTCCTTATTGCTCCAAGAATATTTTCCTAAAGAGACCACAACATCCTCACCAAAATATTCCATCCCTTCAGAAGCTGAGGTGGTTTCTTATTGGGGAGTTACTAGGGGATTAGGTTGATATTGGGAAACTAGAATTTTCACATTGATGGGTGTAATAATAATGGGAGGAGTGGGGAAAATAGGTGCAATAGATGAGGAAGAAGTGATGATAGGTGCATGAATTTGGGGAGAATGAATTGTAGAAACTGAAGGAATGTTTATTTGAGGAAGGTGGGAAGGAAGGGATGTTGATGTATTGCGAGGTGGTAAGGGGGTGGAAGGAATAGATGAAGTAAGGGGAGAAGTAGAACTAGGTACATCAACTATTACCATAGGAGTGATAGTGGTAGTTTCAAGAATTGGGGATAAACTTAATTCGGAAAAAGAAAATTGAGAAAATGATGAATCAAAAATATTTTCAGACATCTGGGTGCTTGGAATAGAAGATGTCATGAAGGTAAGTATATTTACATGGCATGTAGAAGGCCCAATTTCTTCCTCGAAGTCACTATGAATCTCATGAATTTCAATTTCAGCTTGTGGTGGAGGTTCTACCTGTTGAACTGGAGGGATCTGCAGGGGCACTTTCTCTTGAGGAGCAAGTTGAGTTGGTGGTGTCGGTTGTTCTTCCCTGGGTAATTCCTAAGGTATCTACTGTGGGTCATCATCTGGTGCTTCTTGTACCTATAACTATTGAATCACAAGCTAAGTTTTTTGCTTTTTTGGATGAGATTCAACCTCTTCTATCTGTGTCTGCAGCTGAGAACTAATATTTTCAATATTTTTCTTGAACTTTCCCCCTTTATGAATGGTCTCCAACATCTGCGAAGGCTGGTTTCTAATAGGAGTCTCCAAAACAGCCTTACCTTTATCCTTTTACTGAGTAGCAATAGTAGCATAAGAGATTTCTCCTTGATCATTTGCTTGCTTCTCTATGTTCTGTCTCTGAAGGTTCTCCTCTATGGCTAGCTTTACCTTTCTGAAGTGGAGGACAAAATCCTTGAGGACATTTTGATAATTGAAGACATGATATTTCTCATTTGGATCAGCAATCTTGCTCAATGCTTCTTGAAAATCCATAGCTTCTTTGTAAATGGAATCATTAGTCTCATCCTCATGAGCATATTGAAATTTAGCATGTTCTTGGACAATGAGGCTGGCCAGATAGGATTTTGGGTCATGCATTCTTTTGGGGGCTTCCCCTAGGTTCATATTAGAAATATATTTACCCAACATATTTGCATGGGTGGAATTTTGCAGAACAAGGGAACCTAAGTTAAATGGAAATTTAGGCCAAGCCTTTCTTTTAGAATGTGCAAGTTTGGGAAAAACACCATCAATGATAGCTGGATAGGATATTTCTTGTAATACCATGCGATATGAAACTATCTTTGGCAACACATGAACTGTGTTGCTGCCCCATATTCTGATATAGGAGAAATAATCTCCAACATACCAAGCACAATGCAATGCAAACAATGCTTTGGCTCTCTCAGAATATACCAGAGCGACTGCCTTGAAAATTTTATGGTACATTGATTCAAGAAACAGGTCACAAATCTCATAGACTCGAGGGACGAAATTGAACTTCCATATATCTGAAAAAATAAATTTGTACTGGCGGGGAATCTTTATTCCAGTTCCAACATAAGGCAAGAAAAGCAGAAGTTGCATAGAACACATCCATTACATACCTTAACATATCCAATTTCGTAAATTCGAACAGATTAAATAGCCTAAAAATAAATGGAAAAATAGATATGGGTCGTAGATGTGGCATAAACGAACGACTGAGATCGAGGTGGGAAACTAAAATGCGGGAGTGAAAAAGTATGAAAGATTTGGATTTTGTAGTTTCTGCCTTCTGCAATCCACCTTTGAAAAGTGGAAGTCAGAAAGAAAATTATTGACCAAGGAAAATTATTAAAGTTCTGCATTCCGCATAGGCGGAAGGGGGAAGGTGGCAAAATGAAAAAACAAAAAGCACAGAAAAATCAAGTGCGAAAAAAGATTTTTCCGCAACCCGCCTTAGCGGAAAGTGGAAGTTGGAAGCAGAATATATGGTTTTATTGCGAACAAGGGATTTCCACAATACTCCTTAGTGAAAAGTAGGATGCGGAAAACAAATTTTTATTGAAAGAAAATTGAAAATCTCACAATCTTCCGTTGCGGGTTGCGGGATGTAGGAAAACGGTTTCCGGTAAACCTCCAAAAAAATATTTCTGCAATCCTCCTTCGCGGAATAAAAAATGCAGGTTTCGGGAACACAAAAATAATACTTATAAAATAAAAGGCGCTTTTGAAATCAACACAACAAAAAAACAAGGCTTATGAAGAAATTTTATTAAGTCCAAAACACTATACTTACAGTTTAAGGATTTCCATAAGAAGATCATGTTTTCGAAAGTCAATTTAAAGATTAAGGGCCCATTTTAGAGGTATTAAAATGGTATATGTTGCTATCAACAACACTCTCACATGTGAGAGCTTGATTTAGCTCTTTAAGTATTATATTATTATCAGGAGATGACTTGGCACACATGGCACAAATTTATATTAAAATTTTCAATTTTGGGCATTGTGGGTACATAAGAAGTATGTAGTGTGGGTTTGGGTTGGACGCGAAATGAAATTTTACATCCAACGAGTCCCCAAACACGAAATTTGGGTGAACTGATAAGGAGATATGCCAAAAATATAATAAGAAAAAGTAGTTTTTCTTTTTCCCCTCCAAAATTTAGAACTCTTATTTTATTATTTCCGTTATGAGGACCATTTTAGACCTCAAAACTCCCCTAATGGTAAAAACTGTATGGGTCGATGTTTAGGGATCTTGCATCGATGGATGTCGACAAAACTATGGAGTGAACCCTTATTGCCTGAAGTGTGTCAACAAATGGTTTTGTTGTTGGGACCATAGTGTGAAGAAGAAGAGGGCATGTTGTGGCCTCTAACGAAACCATAGATCTAGGGCTCATTCGATCAGAAGGCCTAAGAGTTTGTAGCATAAGAAAAACAAAACTCCTGATTATCGATAGAAGAGTGGTTGGGGTGATATATTTATTCTGATATTCATGAAATATTCTTCACTAAATTTCCAATAATATTGTACGAGTGGTTGACATAGATTACTTTCCAGAAGAGGAACTTCCAAGGAGGTGAACCTAGTTAGTGGACCCCTGAACTAATCCAACAGTTGCGAAGGGTAAACAACAAATATTCAAGAGATGTCGAGGTGTGGATAGAAATTTTTTTGGAAACATATATCATTTAGTTTGTTGTCTACACAGTTAAATCCTACAACGACAAAGAGAGAGAATTATTTAAGGGACCAAGGGGGGTATTTCTATTGTCTTTATAACTGTGGATTAAGATGCTCATATATGAAAAGGGAATACTGAAGATCAACTCTGATGAGAAAAGCTCCGATGTGCAGATGTTGCAGGTATCGCGAAGGAAATGGTTGCAAGGAATGGTATGGGGAAAATGGATGGAAGTTACAACAATACTGTGAGGCAAGTCAAGGAAGAGTATGGTCTCCTACGAAGTGGGGCGTGTTTCCAGAAAAAGAAGAGGTGAAGGAATGAGGAGAGTATTGGTGCGACTGGAACAATAAATTGCAAGAAGAGATCGGAAGGGACTAAGCAACCCTATAGTGAGGAAGGAAATAAATAGGCTATGCCCAATTCCGAGGAAGAAAAAAACCATAGAAATAATGTACCTACACCTCTGTGCACTACGCCAAATTTGGGAGGAAGAAACAGAATATCATCTCAAGACTCTCATGTTTGTCACCACCATAGTAATAGTAGTGGAACGAAAAATACCAGAAGAAGACCCATAATGGTAGGTGACAATGTGAAGCTACCTTTTTTCCATGGTAATGGGACTAAAGACCCCGAGCAGTACTGGTTCAAATGTGAAGCAGTATGGACTGTAAAAAAAGTACAAAACAAAGATATCAAGAAAGGAAAACTAGTGAAAACCTTTCGAGGCCAAGCATTAGATTGGTACATGAAATTTGTATAAGTACCAACATGGAATCCTCAGAAGACCCTAGTATAGATTTAGAAAGGACTAATCGAGGAGTTTAAAATCCAAAATATGAGTCGCAATACATATTGAGTTGATTGAAATAAAGCAATACCCGAATGACTCTGTATGGGATTTTGATCAGCGGTTCAAAAAATTGATGGCTAAGGTTATCTTTGGAATGAGCAATGTACAAAATAAGGAATGGTTTATCACATATTTTATACCACACACTAGTGTGCCATTAATGCAATAAAATATTGCATCCCAAACAGAATCTCTCGAGATCGCAATAAAGTTGGAAGCTTCACTAGTTGGAAAAATGGGGGTTGGCATGAATCAGATCTAGTTGCAATTAGAGAACCTTACTATTGAGTTGTAGGATATCAAGAAGGGAAAAGAAGTCCACAAAGAACTATGGTGCAGTCGATGTCAAATAGAATGGAATCACAAGGATCAATGCACAGACTTCCGCAAATACTTATAGGATAGAGCCCCTAATCCACTAAGTCAAGGAAGACTACCATGGCGTCATATTTGTTAGACTAGAGGACATTAGTCCTAAGAATGTGTATACCTTCAGAAGGTTGTGTCGAAGCTAACAAATATGTTTGGAAACTTTTTTCAATCAGTATTAAAGGAGAAGAACACTGACCGATGGAAATACCACAACCACAACTGTAGTTCACCCAACAACAACCGTAGTTCGCACAGCAACAACCACCGTAAAATCAGATGCAGTATAACTAGTGGAAACCACAGTATACTCAACTGCAGAATGCTCAACCTCAGCCTAATCAGTAGTATCATCCACAAATGAGGATTACCAGGAGGATTCCACGAAGGTCGCAATGGAGACTTCGGTCACCAAGGTGCTATGGGACAAGGTCGCAGACTAGTAACATGTTAAAATTGCGAAGTGTTGGGACATTGCTAGAGAGACTATTTGAATCTATAGTCTCAATGCACTTATTTCAGTGCCAAAGATCACACTATCAAAGAATTCCCATAGTTTATTGTGAAGTGGAAATATAAGAACCAATCACAACTGTAACCAAACCAGAATGCAAACCAGACGCAGAATCAAAATCAAGGACCAACTGTAGGAAAAATATCGCTAGGATCCAGAACTTAGCTATAAAATTTTAGAGTGGGAATTCGAGGAGGAGAAATGATAGGATATAATGGACCACTTCCAAATATCCGACCAGTGGCTTGAAAGAATGTACAATTCGATGTAAACATTGAGAAAGAAACCTTCTTTGACACAAGAGACATACTGAAAAAGAACACTGGTAAGTTTCTTGCCTATGAAATTCCACCAATGTTTGATTCAAAATATATGTCGATATCAACAAGGAAGGTTAATACGTTGCAAAATCTTCTAGAAATCTATTTATCACCAGCAAAATATCCTGATGCATTAGCAGAAATAAGGAGCTTGTTGTACCTACATGAGAAAGGGTGACAAGACCACTAAGTGAATTCTTTGCATAAGAGGAAAATTGGAAGGGAAATGAGGATGAATGTACAGATTGGTGATTATGATGTGGATTCAGTCATCTTGGATATAGGATCATACGTAAATATCCTGATGAAGAAAACATGGGAAATGATGGGGAAACCACATATGGTTTGGTCTCCTGTACAACTACGACTAGAAAATCAGGCCAAGGTTTGACCAATTGGTAGAGTTCCATGCCTACTTGTCAAAGTGGAGGGACTAAATACCTATGCATTCTTCGACGTTATTGGGATAGTTGACTAAAGTAGCTCATATCCCACCCTATTGGGGATTGGTTGGGAAAACGACAATCTGGCAGTTATTAATGTCAAGAAATGAGTAATGAATTTTCAGAATCGTGACATGCAGATCATTCCCCCATTAGATCCGAGTGAAGGATGAAGATACATTGAACCAATGAAAGAGGAAGTTGTGGGAAGGTGGGATAATACCTATAATATCTTGGAAGACTACATTAATCCCATTGTAAACGGAGAGCTAGGATAGTGAAGTACTAGCTTTGCATCATCAAACTCTAATGATGCACTAGAGAACTAGCAGAATCAGTTACATGAAGTATCAGTCATAAAATGTGGGTGAGCCACTCAATAACTACGCTAGGTAGCAACAGAAGTCATCGAACTACCGACGTATGAAGGACTACCTGAATTGGCTGGTTTTATTGACAAATTCAAGGATAAAGTATTATAGAGTCAACGACTATTGGTGCTGGAAGAAGCACTAAATCCTACTTAGAAAAGATGGTGGGAAACACATAAGACCTCATTAGGAGAGTGGAAGATATGTCAAAGACTAATGAAAGTTGTATTTGGGGAAGTGGAGCACTACCAAGGAAAGAAATATGATGGAAGGAACAATCCCAACGATCATATTGTTTCATGCCAAACTGCATGTGTATTGAAGCTGAAGGAAGAATGGGTCCATGCATACATTGGACGAAATAACAAGGAGATGGTACATTTCGGTAGAGCTATGAAGGGAAACTACAACATGGGAAGAATTGTCTTTCAGCTTCAGTCATACTTTCAACTTTGCGAATGAAAATCTAATCATATATAGTGCACTTGAGCACATCCGCAATATCATGTTGGAAATAGTTCTGGAGGAGTTACCAATGGAATCACAAAAAATCCCAGTAACATAGTTAATATCAGAATGCTACAATGTGATAGGGAGCCCGGTGATGAGGATGATCCAAGAGCTATCAACATCTCAGAATCGAAGGGTAGTTGAGATATTAGAACACCAAAAATACCATCCAATAAATTCAAACAACCACTTGCAATAAGAAAAGTCAATATTGGGACAATAGAGGACTTGAAATTCTCCAATGTTGGGAATTACTGTGATGAGGAGACTATGGAAAAGATAACTGACCTACTGCATGAATTCTAGGATTTATTTTCGGCAAAATTTGCTGAGATGAAAGGGATTTTAGGTGACTTGGGTGAATTGAAAATCCCTCTAAAGTCATATGTGAAACCAGTGAAGTAACAACCTTACATATTGAACCCACAATACAAGGAACACGTCAAAGATGAACTAGAACGAATGATGGATGCTCAAATTATCGAACCTGTGGAAGAGTTTGAGTGAATCTGTTCGATGGTCATTCAAGACAAATATATGAGGGAAATATGAATCAGTGTTGACCTAAGGAAGCTGAATGACACAAATATTAATGATACGTTCCCAACACCATTCACTAACGAAGTATTGGAAGCAGTCGGAGAATAAGAAATCTATTCATTCACAAACGGAATTTTCGGGCTACCACCAGATAAGGATTGCAAAGGAGGATAGGCACAAGACCACTTTCTTAACATAGTGGGGATGTTTTTAGTACACAGTGATGCCGTTTGGTCTCAAGAATGCACCTGCGATCTTCTCAGGGTTAGTTGTCGCTGCGTTTAAGGAATTTATTCATAAATTCCCGTCAGTCTACATGGATGACTGGAACTTCTATGGGTTGGTAAAAAACCACACCGTGAACCTTAGATTGATGTTAGAAAGATGTTAACATCATAAAATATCGCTAAATATGAAGAAGTCTATATTTTGTGGTCCATTTGGGATTCTGTTGGGACATATCGTATAAAGGAAGATATGTTGGTTGATCCCACCAAGATCGTGGTAATTTTTGACCTATCCACACCAATGGCAGTAAAACAACTCAGGGAGGAGTTGGGTCACACAGGATGTTATTAGAAGCTCATAAGGGGATACACAATGATCACAACACCAATGGAGAAGCTGTTGAAGAAGTAAGTGAAGTTAAAAAAAAAGGATGAATGTCAGAGAAGTCTCAATACTCTGAAGTAAAAAATGGCCGCAACATCGAATTAATCTTTCTAAATTGGATGAAGGAGTTTCACGTCCATGTCGATGCTTCATTGGTCACATTAGGAGTGATTTTGGATCGACCAGGGGAAGGAGCGATCGATCACCCAATCGCATTCACAAGTCAGAAGTTGTCTACTATGGAAAGAAACTACACAATGACAGAGAGGGAAGGATTAACGATGGTATATGCACTACAAACAATATACCACTACTTGTTGGGAGGACATTTCTGTTTACAGATCACTCAGCATTGAAGTACCTGGTTAACAATCCCGTGTTGGGGGGAAATATTTTTCAATGGTTACTTCTATTCTAAGAGTTTGATTTTGAGATCATCGTGAAGCCATTACGGTTGAATGCGGTACCTGATCACCTGTCAAGGATAAAGACAAGTAAAGAGCCAAGAAAAATCGAAGATGGAAAAAATGATGCACAATTGTTTAAGATCAGAATGGTGGATGAACATTATGAGAATTTGTCAAATTTTTTATGATAGACAAAGTACTGGAGGAATTCACCACGATTCAGACAAAGAAACTGCTCATCATAGCTACATATTTCCAGCTAATCATAGGGCTACTGTACAAAATGGGACCAAATGAAATTCTACGTCGATATGTTCTACCACATGAGCATGGAAGAATATTGGCAGAGGCACATGATGGGATTGTAGGAGGAGATTATGGAGGTCGTGCAACCACTAGAAATATAATCCAAGTTGGTTTATGGTGGCTGAAAATGCAAAGCGATGCCGTAGATTATGCTAAAAGCTACGACGTTTTTCAAAGGACGGGGAAGCCATCACGACGAAACAAGATGCCACTAGTACCTCAGATAGTTCTACAACCATTTGATAATTGGGTTGTGGATTTTTTGGGGCCCATCAATCCTCCAGGGAAACAAATGGGTGCATGATATATCATCACGATGATAGACTACTTGAAACAATAGGTAGAAGCAGCACCAGTGAGGGATTATACAGCTATGACATCATCTAGGTTCCTATTCGACAATGTGGTTACTCTATTTGGCTTTCCTGAGATATTGATGAGCGACCAAGGGAGTCACTTTTTCAATCGAATTATTAACACAATGACTGAGGAATTTTAGATCCAACAAAACAAGAGTACTCCATATCATCCATAATTGAATGGAATAGTCGAAGAATTCAACAAGGTATTGGAACATGCACTAACAAAGGCA
This sequence comes from Pseudotsuga menziesii, assembly GCA_001517045.1. Classification (NCBI taxonomy): domain Eukaryota; kingdom Viridiplantae; phylum Streptophyta; class Pinopsida; order Pinales; family Pinaceae; genus Pseudotsuga; species Pseudotsuga menziesii. The sequence continues at coordinate 86,644 of LPNX010329980.1, forward strand.
TGAAATGCAAATTGTAGTGATTGGGATTTGAAAATCCCTATGACATTATGGGTGTACAGGACAAAATGTAAGAGATTGTCTAGAAAAACGCAATTCAAGATCGTTTATTGACAAGAAGCGGTAATGCTGATGGAGTACATTGTTCCCATCCTATGCATAGAAGCAAAAATAATGGAGCGGTTGAAGAATGGTTGACATAGTTGTTGCAGCTCAAGGAGGATTGGTTCATTGCAAGTTTCCACCGTCAAGTCAAAAAATGATCGAAATAAGGCATGGCATGACTGCCATATAAAAGGAAAATACTTCTAGCATGGAGATATGGTTCTCTTATATGACAACAAGTTCACAAAGCACCCAAGTAAGCTACAAATGCATTGGTTAGGACCTTATGTCATTCATTTCATCACTGACAGAGAGGCAGCACAACTACAACATCCAGACAAAGCATTGCGACTAAAACTAGTAAAAGGAAGCTGGATAAATCCCTATCGATATAGCTAGGTGTGACACCATGACTGATCGCCTTGCAGAACAAAGAAAAAGAAAAAGAAAAAAAAGAAAAGAAAGGAAAAACAAATCACAACAAAATGGGTGGACAGAAAATAAAAAACAAATAACATCAAAAATTGGAACTTGGCGATATCAGACAAGGAACGACATGGTCAAATCGAACAATAAATGAAATAATTAAACATGACGGGTGACAATGCAAGTGGGAAATCCATGCATTTATGGAGAAATCTGAGCATTAGATTTACAGAATCAACGACGCATTTGGTCAATCTTCAAGCGATTTGGAAATGATGGATGAAATCATTCGCATGGGAGAAACATAGGCTATAGGAATCAACCATGAGGCATGGATTGAACCATTGTGAGCATTGCGAGGATGAATTATAGAAAAGGTAAGTATAAAAGAGAATAAATGAGTGAAGAAGAAGTAGAAAGGTATCTATGGCACAAATCATTTCAAGACGTACTGACAGAGGTTGTCACTATTGTAATCTCTGATTTATATTAATAGAAATATCTTTTCCTGTTCAATAATGTGTATTTAAATGAGTATTGAATCCATGGATTATTTTAAATGCTTATATGTTATTGATTGTATATGCTAGAGTAAGTCTAACACAATTATATAGCATGCTTGTCTTATTTGCTGAATGTTGAAAGAGCAAATTGCTAATACAAGCGAGAGGATGTTTCGGGGATCTACATCAACCATCTGGAATAAGGTATGTTTCGAGATCCTTTAGTGTTAGATGTTTGGTTTCTCTTGAATATAGGAAAGGATTGATTTCTACGGTTACTCTGTTTGTTGTGGTACCCCAAGCCATAGGAAGTTTTCTCTGTAACAGAATTGGAGACCATACTGGGGATGTTCCTTGTTTTTCTTTGGGGTTTGGGGGCACAATGTGCTTGATATCATTAACTTGCTCTTTGTTTCTCCTTGTTTCCGTGTTGCATTTGATAGTATGTTCATCCATTGACACTCCCCTTTATTGGTTTGACCCTTGGCCTGCTTTTTACCACTGTCTTCTCTGTATACGCAGGTTTTTGTCCAAAAGTCGCATACATACACAGATTTTTGGCCAAGAGTCACGTATACATGTAGGTTTTTGGCCAAAATCCACGTATACATGCAGATTTTTGGCCAAAAGTCAAGTATATACACATCTGTTCTTTAAACAGTCACATACATCCTCCCTTTTGGTGAGTTTTATCTTGCAGGAAGTTGTTGGGTGGGTTCTGAGTGTGGTTGGGTCTTCCTTAGGTCTGATGTTGTCTGTTGGATGCTTCTTCTGTGACCAGAGACAACTTTTTCATTGTTTTTTATTTGAAAGTAGTTTTAGTCATTTATCCTTTTTGTTTTGCCATTAGTGCATTACTCTTTTTTGTCTCGGTGTCTTGCCGGGCTTGTGTTTTATACTTGCTGTAGAGACTGAGAGTTTTAGATGACTTTTATTGCATTTTTCATTCTTTTATATTGAAAAATACAAGGTAGTTGCATTTTTTTGCATATGGATTTGAGGAGGTACTTGCATTGGATTGCTTGGATGATATTTTTATTTAGGATTTCATATAGGAAGGATTGCATTGACATTCGGAAAATAATATATATTTATGCATATCATGTAGTGGCATACCCTATTTTTCATTTGACAAGGATTGCACTTAGCATTGTTTGTTATGGTGTGCATATTTACTTCATTGCTGAGTCATAACTTCATTATTTACACGATCATTTCCATTTGAGTAATTATAGCCAATTAAAATCAACGCATAATAAAATGAATTACACTCTTTTCTTTTATAGGGTGCATCAACAAGATTAGGTTTTAGAGTCTTGGAATAGTTCATTATGAGTTAATTCTCCAAGACTACTAAACAACAACAAGTAGGTGTCCTTCTAGGTGAGAGTGTGAAATTCCTTTATATAATTAGTGTTTCTTAGGATCCTCCTCTTACAAGGGAGTTAAGCACGAGGTAGTGTGAGTGGTTATGATTGGGATGACCCCTGGTTGTAACTGAGTAGCATCGAAGATATTTCCAGGATTGTATTCGTATTTGGCGGATCTTTCGAGAGTTTCATGCTTTGCTGCCCTGCCCATACGGTCAATCCCACCTGCGACTATCCGCTTGAGAATTGGTTATATTGAGGTGACCTTAGTTTCCTCACCTAGGTATCATAGGGGGTACTTGCAAAGGTTATTTTGTGAGTGTCCTATCCAGGTAGAGGTTGGACAACATAGTCGCTTTATGCGTTGAAGCTGAGGGCCACTATAATTGGTTACATACCTCCACTTGTAGTGTATGGGAGTTTCGAGCCTCTCCTAGGCGAGACATACTTGCTGCATTCGGGAGCTCACATATCATACCCTTGGTTTGCTTGTATTTTGGCTATAGATATTCTTAGGAGTGTGCTCTTTGTGCGCTAGTTGGCCTTTGGGATCGCAGTTACTTGTATTTATGCTCTTTTGAGTTTTGGTCCTTTTATTTTTAGCATGCTTGGTATCCTATCACCCATCTTTAATCCTAGTACGGACCCTAGTGTCGAACTTGGGGGCATAACAACCCCTTACCGTGCTCATATATTTGGGAGTGGTCACATTTCTCCCTCTACTCCATTTGTGGAGGATGTTGAATCCCTTGTCTCGGTCTTTACACTGGTGGTCACCCTCATGGGGGTGGTAGGGGATGCATGAACATTGGGTCTACACTTTACTTTCCTTTTTATGTCCCATCATTCACCACATTGTTTTCTTTGGGTGCAGTTGTCATGATCATTCCTCCCTATATCCTATAGTTTGGATTATTTATTGACTATTTTGGGTTATTTTGGACTAATATGGTTGTCATGTAGGGTCCATTTTTCGTACACTCTCTTCGAGGTTTCGACCCATTCATTCCTATCACATGTATTATGTCTGAACTGGCACATAGGTTAGGATATCACATCCTCTTGCACTTATGCATTGCCTTATGACCATTCCATCTTAACCTTAGGTATGAACACATTCCATGGTATCACATAACCTTCATGTTGTTGTTAGAAGTGATATCATGTGAATGGTAGAGCTTTCCTATACATGGGTGCCCTAGTTAGATCCTTGTTGCATTTGGTGCCCATGTTGCGTTGCCTCCTTTAGGTTTTAGGAGTCCTTTGTATAGTATCACCATGACTTTGAGCAAGAGCCTCATACTCCTCTTGATCTTTTTGTTGGCCTTTTCCCCAGGACTCCCTTATGTAAAGTTGTAATTGCATTATCATGAGTTTTGCTTGCCTTATTGAGCCTTATTCCAACTTTCCTGACTTTGATTATCAGCCATATAGCCCAAGCTTGTCTCATGTCTAGACAAGCAGAACCATTTTACATATCCTTTGCAGCTTGATTCTCCATTTTTACCAGGAGGGGACTTTCCACCAAGTGTCGTTATCCTACACATGTGTCCTTGCATTGAGCATAGGTATGTTTTGCTGCTTGGAACTAGTTCATTTTCCCCTTGACACTCGTCTCCTCCTAGTCTGTAACTATAAAGAACTTTTATTCTTTTTCAATATTTTCAAAATATTTGAAAAAGTCCAAAAAAAAAATAAAAAAACCAAAAATCCAGATAGGAAAAGATGTTGTCTTTGGCAGCAGTCGAGTCATGTCACCTTTGAACAGAGCACTGTATATCACATCCATTGGTTGGGATAATAGTTTGACCTTATGAGTTGTACTCATTTCTCTGAGTTTATCTCCACCAATTGGTTAAGCTTCTAGTCCCTATGGATCCTCTGTCAATGCCTCCTGTGTCACAGAGATGTCCTAGTTTTGTATATTGAGTCTATGCTACCTACATTCAGTCACCATTCGCCTTTATGCTCTTGTTTGAAGGAAGTTGGAACTCGAGTCGACCATTCCTCAGTTCTCTTGACTTTGCATGTTGGCCATTCCCGGTACTGATACTGGTTCATGCACATTATGATCAAGTCCTTCCACATTATAAAGATTTCTTGAGTACCTCATGTTGGATGATGAGGGATGCATTAATGCCCTCCTTCCAGAGGATTTCATCCCATCGAATTCAGATCATTTATTCTGGGATAGGAATCTAGAGTCATTTTTGAGTGCCTTGAGACTTGCAATAATCAGTGGCAGGTTCTCTCGCCATCGACAATTTTGGGAATAAATCAATGGATCCTTTCAAGTGTTAAACCTCAACACATTTATTCACACTTGTTAGTTTGCACTCTAGTACCTTGATTCCCATTTTCATTATCGGTGGGTGATCTTGTGTCTGTTAACGGTATACATCAATGACTGGTAATCAGATGATGGACTACTATATTCGACCTTGACACCTCTATTCACATAGTAGGACATGTAATCGTAGAATATTGTGTATGAGACCTTCCAGATTGGTCACATTTCATATATGCTACCTCCTTGATCATGCTAGTGTTCATGAGATTTCAGCTCTCATATTTAAATGAGTATTGAATCCATGGATGCTTTTAAATGCTTATAGGTTATTGATTGTATATGCTAGAGTAGGTCTAACACAATTATATAGCATGCTTGTCTTGTTTACTGAATGTTGAGAGAGAAAATTGCTAATACAAGCAAGAGTGGAAAAGCTCAACGGGGATCTACATTAACCATCCAGAATAAGGTATGTTTCAAGATCCTTTATTGTTAGATGTTTGGTTTCTCTTGCATATGGGAAAGGATTGATTTTTGTGATTACTCTGTCTGTTGTGGTACCCCAAGCCATAGGAAGTTTTCTCCATAAAAATAGTAGAAGAGAAGCCATAAATTTAGGACGTATTAATACAGCCACCCAGAATGAAAATGGGTGTGAATTCCCTAACCTCTATGGCATGGTGAATTAAATCTTAACTCACAGTTCAAAAAGGGCATCAGAGGTAGAAGTTGGCCCATTGACGATGTGAGGGGATGACTCCACATTGCAAAAAGGGCCAATAGTAGATAATAACTCAGGCTATGTACCATTGTAGAAGCTAGGAGTGGAGGTGGTTTGTCGAATAAGCATAAATTAGAAGTACAACATCAATATGTCGGCAACACTGAAGGGAGTACATGTAACGATGAACATCGTTTCACAACTTGAGAAGCTGCAGTGATAACGACATTCTAGCATATCTAGAATGCACAAAGGATACATATGAACATCGATCGCATGGTGAAAAGGGTCATGTCACTAGAGAAACAAGACAATGGGAATTGGGGTTGCAGTGGTCGGGGCTACTGGCCATCACCCACATGCCCCTTTTTGGGAGTTTGGAGGAGGTTAATTCCTGCATAAAGAAGTTTCTATCATGTTTCCATGGTGGCTATAATTGGGTGGATACAAAATTCCTTATCATGGTTGATCTGATATCACAGATCACCGGCTTTCCCAAGGCAGGGGCGATCTGTCTCAATACTTCAAGGGGAAGGACAATGAAAAAATGTTGGCTGAGAGGTTAAAGAAGAAGCACTATGTAATACATGACAAGAAAGCATATTTCATTAGCATCATTAATGAGAGTAGAGTTTGAATCATAATGAAGCTGCTGGTCATGAAAATCATGCACAAGAATAGGCCAAACTAGTGCACGTTGAGAGTTATCGCATGAACGCTGGGATCTATTTTTGTTGAACCAATTGATGGAAGCAACTGTATTGGTATAATAGGGGAGAAGACCATTCAACTACTCATGGTTTTTGATATTGACTGGACTTGTGGGTTGGATGGAACCAAAGTATTATTAAGGAATGGATGTCGAATTTGTTAAAACTGCAAAGGAGCGTAGTAGAAAAATCTATGCGCACTCAACAACAGGGCGTCAAAAATGGAAATCAACATCCAGTTTTACTTATATTTGGATGGACTCGGGGAGGTGGCAAGAAAAATACTGCATCTCGCAAACGATGTCGCAAAAAAGTATAGGAGGCTTGCGTGATTTGAAATAGGCACGCATGCTATCAACATATATTAAGGGCATGATGTAGAGCATTAGTGGTTGACGACATAGTACAAGTTGACCGATGAAGAGCTTGTTGATGAAATTTTCATTGATGCCAACATGGACTTGTAGTGGCCCCACAGATTTTTATTGATGCCACCAAGTACCACTTATAGTGCACAGGTATGGATGATCCCAGTCCCCTCACACATAGTGCCTTGGAGCCCTTACAGAGTTGGTTTGTTCTTTGAAGCACCTTGTACCTAGTTGACAGGGTCCCTATACCCACAAGGTTGGATCTTGAAGCCACCACTTTGTTTACAATTTTGAAGACCTTGCTAGTGACATTGAAGACCTTGGAGATGGTGTTGAATCCCTTGTAGATCATGGAGAATCCCTAGATGGATTGGAGAAGAATTAATGACCCATTATGTCATCATTCATGTTCTGATGGTGTCATGGTACCCCAAGAGAAGGCCTGACAACCCCACAGAAGGAAGCATGATGAATCTTGAACCTTAAGGGTCCTCTTGTATGGATTAGGTGGTTGAAGAAGTCCATGAAGCATTATTGCCATGATTACGATGTCCTTGTACCCTTATCACCTTAGGAAATGCATGATTGGTCCCTTTGTGATGTTGGTAATGAATTTGTGGGTTGATGGGGTCTTGGAATTCTTGAATATGTTCCTAAGTGCATGAGAAGGTTTGGAACCTACTTGCATGATGGTATGATGGAGCTTATGATCTTAGCACAGTATTGCATGTGGTACCCACACACTTAGTGGATTGATGATGGTTGCATGATGTTGGTAACTTCATACATGGTAACTTGGGCCTTGAAATACCACATGGAACTTGGATGTAGTGTTTGAATCCCATGTGATGGTCTTGAGGTTGTTAAACCATTATGATTCCTTTATCAATTGGAAGGAATACTTGATGATCATACAATGTAACCTTTAACATGCAAATATCCTCACAATATGGAGCATGGTGATTTGATAATCCTTGTACATATCCGAATAAAATTTTAAAACATCCCTTGAGTTTGTCTCCAAATAAATATTTAAAATAAATAAAAATAAAGATTGATTTTATTACAAGTCGGCTCCATAAAAAAATTTGTGGAAAATGAGCATAAATACCCAGTCATATCTTCACTTTTGTAATGTGAAAAATTCAAATTAACTCTGAATTTTTTCGGATCAGTTTGAGGAAGAAGCTCGATGAGGAGGACCAGGTGAACTGAGGTAGTGGAATTTTGCAGCAGAATGTATTTTTTTTTGGGTTAAAATGCATACAACGAAGAGGTGAAGAAGGAGCTCGTCGACTGAGGTCACATGAGGAAATTCAGTGGTAATTTGCAGCAGCAGTATGAGTTTTTGTGGAACAGTAGATTTTTGTTTGTTTGTTTGTTTTATTCTTTTTGACAGTCCAAGGGTTGAAGACCCTTGGTTGAGATCAACAAGATGCCTTGGTGGAGGTCATGGATAGAAGCAGATGGATGCTACAAAATCCCACAATGATGGTCTAAGGTAGCAGTCAAACGGATTTTTGCTTTGAACGAATTAAAGAAGGATGGAGTGTTAAAACTTCGGTGAATATTGTGTCCTAATTTACACAGTCTTGAAGACTTTTAGTGGTGACCAATGCATTGAACAATCCGAGTTTGGGTTAAAACAATCCCAAATTTTACATTCTGATCTTCATGCTCAATAGTCCCGATTTGAAGGTTGAATGTTGGATTCCCTCCACCACAAATATGAGCTTGACAACTATTGAAGGGATTCCACAATTAATTTTTGTAGCATCAGTGTCTTGGAGAGGTCTTCTACAAACACACACACAGTCCAGATATAAGATCAATACAATGACAATGTATGTACATGTTATGTAATGCAGTGAAGTATGTACAAGTGATGTACATTAAATACTGTGACGTGGATACAATTGCATGTTTACAATGATATATTTACAATGCATACAGTGGTGAATTAAAGAGGATGATGGTACCTTGATTCCTAATGCTTGTTGTATACCTTATGATGATTTATACACAATTTTGATGCTCACTTCATGATGTTTATGATACTTGGACAGTCGATACATTCTGCTTGATGATGCACATATACAATAAGATGATGATAAGTGGAGTATGTATGTACATACATTTGTGAAGATATTCTACAATGAAAAGTGACAATACTTTGAAGATCTTGATTAAAAGATGTCAATGCTACCTATCATGACGTTGATGATTCTAAGATGAATAATTGGAAATGTACTATATGATGATGTTGATAGTGAATATGCAATGATGAAATGATAAATAGAGAATACACAATATACAGTGGTGTATGTATGTGATTCTATAAAATTATGATGATGATGATACATGGCAATGCTTTGATGATGATGCATACTCCAAATATTCTAGTGTAGATCTATTGACACTAAATGATGATATTGTTTCATACACTATGCATAGTATATAGATGATGTAGACCTTATGGTTATGATGCACACTTGATGATGGTGCATATGTGATTTATGAGTAGATTGACCAGCTTGACCAGCAGTACTGATGAGCAAAAAATGATTGAACAATAGTGATGAGCAAATTTGATTTGCAAAGATACTTGAGTATAGATCGAGAAGAGTGTTGTAGCAGGGTTAATGAGAGTGATGAGCAAGAAGACCAGCAGTATTGAGAATATGACCAGCAGGATCGATGATCAGATTGAGTGATGAGCAGTAGATTGATGATAATCAAAGATTGACATCAAGCTTGCAAGATAATTTTTTCACTTGAGGATTGGACTCCTCAAACCCTTCTTAGTTGGAGCTAAGAAAACTAGGCTAGGTCTTGTGACAAGAGTTGGTGCTATTTTCATCAGTTGGTGATCAAGAATATTGTAGCCTTCAATTACCATAATCAATATCAAATTACAAATATTCTTGTGTCTCTCTTGATGTGATGATTTTGCTTATGACTCATGATTGATTAAGCTAATGATATGATTTATAACATAATGCATGATAAACTCTAATTGATAATTGAAGGTGAAAAGTTTAAATTTCTCCCACACTGATTCACTCCCTTCTCTGTGTGGCCATTATGTCCAATAGAGTTGGATGCCATCATCGACGAATGGCCACTAGAGTGGAAAGTTCCAGTCAACATTGACGAAATATTGGATATGGAATAGAGACTGCAACAAGATATTCCAATCGAGCAGGAGAAGGTGAAGGATTATGATGAGGAATCACTAGCGAGTTTGATAGGTTCAGAGCTGGAGGATCAACATGAAGAGGCATGGAAAAAGTGATGGTTTGAACCAGGTAAAGGGAGTAGTACCACAAAGCATTCAAATGATCAAGTAAGCAAGATACTGGCCACAATTACTACAATGACTAGCGAAACGCAAGAAAAAGTAAAGCAACATGCCATGGATTATTTCCACCAAGTGAAGGGGTTGTTGCAATCCTTGAAAAATGTCATACTGGAGACAAGGGTACCGCAAATAGATCCACTGCAAAGAATACATGAGGTAAGTATTGGCAATAAAGTGTAGATGATGGTGATTCCGTTGCAAGTACTTACAATAAGGGATGAATATGCCTATTCCACCTTGAACAAATTAGACTTGATTGACCTCAAATTTAACTAGATTATAATGCATATGGTGTCCCAACTCGAAAATGAAGAGAGTCACAAAATCCAAGACCGCGAGGCGATAGTGCATTACCAATTGGTCAAGTATTGAGAGAAAATAACAAAGGAGAAAGCAGAGATTCAACAAATGAAGATGGAGAAAGAGGCAGTTGTGAATGAAAATACCAAGGATTTTGATGACATGAAGTGATTGGAGAGAGAAATCTTGGTTGCATGCGAAGAGCTTCCGGACATTACCCCAGACATGTTCACAGAAGCAAAAGTGTTGAATGGGACAAATAGTCACCGATTTGAGGAAAGAGAATGAGGAGTTGCAAGCATGAGCAATACCAAGCACACTTATAGAGAATGCCACAAAAATAAGTGGAGTCATTGAGGATACCAAAATAGAACTTGCAGAGAGCGACAAGATAGTTCGCACAATTGCAGAGGAGATCACCAAGTATTGGGGAAATTTGGTGCAAAATGAGAAGCTACACTAGTTGGAAGCACAACTAAAAAAAAATTAGAAGCAAAATTATCATCTCTATGGGGATATCTAAAAGGGATGCCCCCGCTAGCATAGGTGACAAAGGAAGCAGAGCTTAAGGAGTTAAAACAGTGGGTCAACAATACATTTACCAGAAATAAGAGAAGATCGACGTAGTTAGATGAACTGTAGGGCACAACAGAGGAGGTGGAACTTAGAGTGATTGAAGAGGTCACAAAGACAAAGGAGGACTTAAAAAAAGTCCATGACATGAACGAGGATCACCCTACGAAGAAATAAGTGGAGCAGTGCGCAACGTTCAAAGCGAAGGTCAAAGTAGCTGTCAATGAAGTAAAAACTGTCTACGATGAATTCAGGATAAATTAGGATGCACCAGTAATCTCTAGCTTATGTGGCTCGAGGACAAGCCATAAGTTTTTGTTGTGGCCTTTTGGCAAGGGAATAAGATGCACAAGGTGCAAGAATGAAGATATCAACAAGTGGAAGATGTAACTGCGTGAAAGAATATGCTAACAAGTGTGGTCATTTTGGTCAAATTAGTTAGAAGTTTTGGTGAAAAATAGTTAGAAAGTAAGACTACGTGGAACAGTTTGTAATGGATTAAGCCGATAAGTAGAATTAGGATTAGAGTCATTAGATCATCGTTGAATGAAAAAATAATCATCATAGATATATATTTTTAGTCTTGAATCTGCTTGTAAGCAATTTGTCATGTTGTCGATATGTGAAAGAATGCATTTTCTAGTCTAAGACTATTCGACCAAGGAATGATTATTTGTTTCGAGGTGTTTTGGAAATAATAGAAGGATGATATTGATGATGAAATTACTGTATTTTTATATTCATATATATTAACATTGTGAGCTTAATGATGGTATGATCTATGATTTTACATGCATGAATCTGAATGATGCAAAATATTTCAGTGTCCATTGGGTTAATATATGTCGATATCTTTGTTAAGTTAATCTTAGTTTTGTTACTGATAATTCTGAGTTTACTGCGAATGATGATGAGTATATATCATGAATTATATGTGTAAAACCCTAGTTCTCTAAGTAACCCTGTGATAGAGTAAGACATAGTGCTCAAGTCCTCTTCCTTTTGCAGAAACGTGGTTTTTGTAGCCCTCCCTTAGACATCTCGGGCGAGACTGGATCTTCTTTGCAGATGTTGCAGGATAGGGTAAAACCTTCCTACGATGATGTTTAGGGAGCTTGTTGTTAAAATAATGTAACTTTGGAAGATATTCTAGTTGTATTGTATTCTTCCTATTGGAGATGAGTTTGTTTTTGTTAGAGTCATTGAAGGATGAAATGCAAACCTAGGAATGTATGTCGGGTCATTAGTACCCAAGTGCCAATATAATAAATGCTATTTGTAATTTCTTGTTGGACAAATAGACCCTAACAACTAGTGAAGTCAGCCCTACCAAGTTAGAGGTCAAGTAAACATAAGAATATAAATAGGGAGGCTCTTCCCTTCATTTGTACTCACTCACTCAAGCAGTTTTGAAAGAGAGAGAAGAACTGGTGCGCTAGAAAGGAGTAAGAAGCATTTGTCTGGGTTTTACACTGCTCTAGTTGAGATATATACTGAGGAAGTTTTGCAAGGTTTTCTCCCTTGTGGTTTCCCTGAGGAAAATCTCTTTGTTCTTGTGTTCTTATGTTTGCTGTGAATGTTGTTCTTTCAGTGATATTCTAGTAATTTGTTTTAATGTATAATATAAGAAAATTGATAAAACTTAACATGGTATCAGATCCACCCTGAAAGGAGGCATTACACAACCAGGGGTTGTCATTTTGAACAAATCTCTCGACAAATCATCTAGGAAAGAGGGCTCCCTCAACTCTCCCTTGAAGAGTGCATCTTTCTGTGAAGATAGATCCATAATCAAAGAAGTTTCATTTTTTGATCTGTTACTGCTGCCATGACAAGCTAGGGTTTCATTTTTTTGATACTCCATCATCAATCTAAGGAAAATCAAGTTACAATCTACCTTGCCTCAAGGAGGTGCATATTTTCCACCCCTCAACCCTATTAGGTTTTCCAATTGAGAAATTAGGGTTTCTACATCAAACCCTAGGTCATCCAAAAGGAGGTCAGTCATAAACTATTTCTTCAAGTAAGTAATCTTCCTCCTTGTTCCATTTGAAGTTCTAATTCTATTGAAGATGACTAATAACACCAAGCTAGATGAAAATCTTGAAAGAGCTGAAAACTTTAGTGCATGGAAGTATAGGTTTGTGCTCATCCTATAAGAGAATGATTTAGACAAGATTATGAAGGAGGAAGTAAAAGAACCAGAAGAGGAGGAAGCTAATTCCAATCATAAGATGGATATGATCATAGCCAAAAGGATCATAGCTGACTTCATCAAGGATAAATTGATTCCTCAAGTATCATCAAGGGAAACTCCAAAATAAATGTTTGATGGGATCTCTAGTCTATTTGAAGGGAGAAACATCAATAGGAAGATGAATATGAGGAATCACCTCAAAAGTGTAAGGACACAAAATTCAGAGACTATGCAATCTTACTTTTCAAGAGTGGCTCAAATTAGAGATCAACGAGAAGCCATTGGTGATATAGTATAAGAAGAAGAAATTGTGATGACCACCCTAAATGGTCTTCCAAGAGATTGGGAATATTTTATCCGAGGAATCTTCTCAAGAAGGAAACTAACCAAATTCAGAAATCTATGGGAATAATCTGTCCAAGAAGAAGAAATAATCTTAGCCAGATAAGTGAAGCTAAATGATAATTAAGATCAAGCTTTGACAACCCATGCCAAAGGAAAGTACAAAAGAAAAAGTCATGATCATCCTCACAAGACTGAAGAGTTCAAAAGACCCAAGAAATACTTCTCAAATTATGAGTGCTTCACTTTTCACAAGTTGAGACACATTTCCATGAACTGTCCCATGAAAGTAAAAAGAGTTAAAAAGATGAAAAGATTCCAAGCTCATGCTACTAAAAATAGTGATCAAGAAGTAGAAGAGGAAGCAAAGAAAGATGAAGAATCCAGTGAAGAATATGTACTGATCTCTACGCTAACAGGATCAGTCTCACGAGGAAATGACACCTGGTTAGTAGACAGTGGTGCATCCAAGCAGATCATAGGTTACAAGGACTCACTATCTTGCCTTGTACAAAAATATTCACCACACAAAGTAATTCTTGGAGACGACTCTCAATATCCCATTAAAGGAATGGGAGAAGCATCCTATAAGTTGGACTCTGGAAAATCCATGAAGATGATGGATGACCTATATGTCCCTGGACTAATGAAGAACCTCTTGTCTATTTCAGCTTTGTACAAGAGAGGATTCAAAGTTTCCTTCATAGATAGAAAAGTCCTCATGTGATCAAAAGGAAATACCATAGATGATGCAGTAGAAATTGGAATTGAAGAAGGAGGACTCTACAAACTTAACGGACATGTAGATTCAACTTTAGAAAACAATACAATAAATCCATGTGATCTTTGGCACATAAGGCTTTCTCATGTTCATTACAAAGCTCTACCAATAGTAAGAAAGGTTGTGACTAGTATACTAGAAATTCAGATATAACATGAAGGAGTATGCAAAGCGTTATGCACAAGGAAAGAATACTAAGAATCCCTATCCAAAGAGTGACAACAAAGTAAAAGAGATCTTAGATGTTATCCATTCAGATATATGTGAGCCAATGCAAACAACTTCATTAAGCGGGTATGTTTACTATGCTTCTTTTATTGATGACTACTCCCGCAAGACTTAGATATATTTTTTGAAAAAGAAGGATCAAGTGTTTGAAAGGTTTAAAGAATTGAAGGCCCTAATAGAAAACCTCTATGAGAGGAAAATAAATATTTTAAGATCAAATAATGGAGGAGAGTTCACATCAGATGAATTCAATGATTTCTACAAGGAAACTGGGACTACGAGGGAGCTCACCATTCCCTACAATCCTCAACAAAATGGTGTGGAAGAGAGAAATAATAGATCTATCATGGAAGTAGTAAAATCCATGATACATGATCAAGATATACCAATGTACCTATGGGAAGAAGTAGCCAGAACAACAATATATGTTTAGAATAGAATATCCCACAGTTCCCTTGGGAACAAAACCCCAGAAAAAATGTTCTCTAGAGAAAAGCCTAAGGTAAGTCACCTAAAGATATTTGGTTTCCCTGTGTATATTCATACTCCAAAGGAGAATAACAAAGCTATATCCTTCAAGAAATAAGGGATTTTTTGTAGAATATAGTGAAAAGTAAAAAGCCTATAAGATCTATATCCCAGGATACTGTTAGATTGAGCTTAGAAAAGATGTAAAATTTGATGAAGACGCAAATTTTAGGAAGTCAAAGAAATATAGAGAAGATGAAGAGGAACATGAAAATACCAAAAATGTAGAGAATCCTAAACCAGTTAGGAATGAAGAATAAAGTTAGATACCTAAATATCATGATATGACTAAACCTTAGTTGCCAGAAGAAGTTCCCAATGAAATGATTTCTCGAAAGAGAAATTTTCCTAGCCTAGTGATGTAATTGAAGAAGCAAAAATACTTGGTGTCCCAGAAGGAACCACTAGAGAAATAAAGAATCCAAATTCATATCCCAGTTATATGGCCTTGATGAGTGATCTAGTTCATAAAGAACTAACTTGTTTTGAATATGCAAAAAAGTAGAAGGAATGGGTTGATGCAATGTTCGAGGAATACCAATCCATAATAAAGAATGATGTGTGGGAAATAGTTCCAACACCGAAAGACAAATCAGTGGTATCCTCAGAGTGGATCTTCAAAACAAAGCATTCCATAGATGGTAGTATAGAAAAGTATAAGGCAAGATTCGTGTAACACCCCGGTTTTGACCTTGATGCATTAAATGTACATGATGTATATATTGTAATTAATCATGGTGTAGAGCTAAAGGAAAAATCCCCCACCATCGATTTGGTTGTGTTATGTTCAACGATTGAAATCGTTGCTGATGGTATATTGTGGTATACGACACATATTAGTTTCGGCATCATGTAAATATGCATCTTTAATTAAATAACCCAACTAGCTATGTTTGCGGCAACTAAATTGAGAAGGGGCATGATTCTCATAAGGATAAGGGGGGGGATGTCAAACCTTGAACCAATGGTGAAAAATCCATATGTCACCACCTTGTTTGATTTTCCCATCTTTCCTTGTCTTATCCAACTACCACTTTAATGCTCTGCTGAGTAGTTGAGACAATTATTGCTGGGGGGTGGAGTGTGGTAGGATTGTCAGTCCTTGCCCACACGCACACTCCACTAGTAGGTTAACCCTCACATTGGGAAGGAAAACCACCACCGCCATCACTCCTGTTGGACTCCCCATTCTCTCCACTATGCCATTCGCTCCATTGTTGGCTCATCCGCACACATAGGAAGGGAATTGTTCATCCTCACGCAGGGATGATAGTTCTGTTCATTCTCACGCACATGACTCTTCCTGGTTTTTACTCACGTAGCGAGCTGGGAGCTGTGTTCTTTCATCCATGATTTCCCTGTGAAGGGCCATTCACATTTTTCAGCTATGTGTATGTTTTCCTTACCAGATTGTGGCTTGTGTATATGTTTTTACCCTACCCAGGTGAGAACTTGGATTTTCTCTCCCATCTTTGGACTATGTAAGTTTCCCTGGTGACTTCATTGTTCAGAATGGGCCGTTTTTTTCCCCACATTCGTTGGATGTGTTTTTTGTTACATTTTTGGGGCTGCTGTAGGTTGCTTGGGAGTCGTTTTGGCCATGAGAGGGCCAAGAACGACTCAGGAGTCGTTTTCCCTATCTAAGTTGTAGCTACTGATTGATTGCATATGTGTAATGGTTGGTATTTGGACTGTGTTGGGAGCAGGGGTGGGGGATTGGTTTTCTTGATAAACTTGGTGTTCTTGGAAACCACATAGACAGAGCTAGAGGGCTGGATTTCTTCTCCATGACCCATGAATAGCACTGGAAGGGAAGTTAGGGCCTGAGGGACTGTGTAGCAGAGAAGGGACTGATTCCTTGTGTTGGGTGTGTGTGGGTGTCTTAGAAGTCAAGCTAGTTCTTGTGTAGGTGTTCCTAGCTTTGCAATGGGATCACTAGCTTAGCATTTATCCTTTCCCAGCTCCTGGATGGCCTGATAAACCCAATTGTGTTGGCTTGGATGTCTTGTTGATGGCCTAATAAACCCAACTGTGTTGGCTTGGCTGTCTTGTTGATGGCCTGATAAACCCAACTGTGTTGGATTGGCTGTGTTTTGTGTATCCTTGGCTATGTGTAAGCCTTCTTGTTCCTTATTCCTTGGGGAATCATGCCCAACTCGGGGGTGGCAGCATTGCTGATAGATTCAAGAGCATGCTAGCCTATGGTTGGGTGGAACGTTGCAGCGACATAGCTGGTTGCGGGACGAGTTATTTATGAGATAAGTAATCTTGTCTATTTTACTTCTGTAATCATATTTACTGTTAATGAATACGATGAAGATGTTGAATGCTTGTATGAATGTATGTTTGCTTCCGCTGTGTATGATAAATAATCATGTATGCATGTTCTAGTTCAAAGCATTTTGTTTTAGCATTTTATGAGTGCACATGTTCATGGGGCGGTTGCCCGGATGGTGAATGCCATGGTAGCGTCCTCTCCGCCGGTCGAAGGGTTGGGGACGTTACAATTCGTGGCAAGAGGGTTATCCAAAAAGGAAGGAATTGAATGTGAAGAGACCTTTGATCCAGTAGCGAGGTACACTTCAATTAGAAATTTCCTTGCCTTGGAAGCCAAAAATAAATGGAAATTACATCAAATGGATGTAAAGACAAATTTTCTAAATGTCTTGATAGAAGAAGAAGTGTATAGTGAATAACTACAAGGTTTTGAGACTTATGACCGGGAAGCTTATGTATGCAGACTCAAGAAAGCATTGTATGGGATAAAACAAGCACCTAGAGCATGGTACAGAAGAATAGATGGGTTCCTGATGAGTTTAGGATTTACCAAGAGTAAGTAAGATTCTAACCTTTACTATAAGGTTGAGAATGATGGGCTTATGATATTACTTTTATATGTGGATGACTTATTCCTAACAGGAGAAGGTAAGCTCATTAATGAATGCAAGAAGAAGCTAGTTGCATAATTTGAGATGAAATACCTTGGACTGATGCACTACTTTCTAGGTCTTGGAGTTTGGAAATCCATAGATGAGATTTTCCTAAACCAAGGAAAACATACGGTAGAAATTCTGAAGAGGTTTGGAATGTTAGATTGTAAGGCCATGACTAATCCGATGACAACAAACTTGAAGTTACTAAATGATGACACATTAGAAGCTGTAGATGCCACCCTGTATAGATAGATTATTGGTTCAATGATGTACTTAACCAATACAAGACTAGATATATGTTTTGTTGTAAACACAGTAAGTTGGCACATGGTGAATCTCAAGCATATTCACCTGCTAGGAGCAAAACATGTGATGAGGTATCTATAGGGAACTTTAGATTATGGGCTCAGATATACCTCAGACAGTGAGATCAGTTTACATGGGTTCATAGACTCAGATTGGGAAGGAAGTGATAAAGACAGAAAGAGCACCTCAAGTTGTGGTTTTAGTTTGGGATTAGGCATGATCTATTGGTTCAGTAGAAAGCAGATCAATATTGCACTTAACACAGTAGAAGTAGAATACATTGCTACTTGTTCAGCTTGTAGTGAAGCAGTATGGCTTTGAAATATGTTGACAGGTTTATTTGATGAAGAGACAGACGTTATTGATATCCTTTGTGATAATCATAGTTGTATCAAGATGATAGAAAATTCAGTATTTCATGATAAGTCAAAACATATTGAAGTGAGATATCACTTCATTCAAGACATGGTTCAGAAAGGAGATTTAAAGCTCAAGTATGTTCCTACAGAGGAACAAATGGTAGATGTGTTGACTAAGCCTCTGGCTCATGTAAAGTTTGAATACTTTTGAGGAAATCTTGGTGTAGTCCGAAAGGACCTCTCTCGAAAGAGGGAGTGACAATAGATGGAAGAAGGAAGCAGTGGTGAGCATATCAGTCTAGAGTGGGGTAAGTCTGACTATGACAGTTTGGACCAAAAGGGTTAGTCAAACAAGGCATGTTGATCCTAGGGGGATTAGTATGTCTAGCTAGATCAGTTTAACACAAGTGGGTTTGTAAGTCAGGACAAGGCTTGTTGGTCCCTAGGAAGATCCATCTGTCTAACTAGGCTTGTTGGCTCGAAAGAGTTAGTAAGTTAGACAAAATGCCCAGGTGGATCTACTAGAGAACTCACCGTGATGCTGCTCTGAAATTGTTAGAGGGCAGGATGGTTGCTACAATATTGCTATACTGTTGATTGATGAGATTTTTTCTTTCAGTAGTGTTATACTGATGAGAAGTTAGTTCAGTATGGTTATACTGATGACTGTTGAGATGTTAGTTCAATATTGTTATACTGATGACTGTTGAGATGTTAGTTCAATATTGTTATACTGATGACTGTTGAGATGTTAGTTCAGTATTGTTATATTGATGACTGTTGAGATGTTAGCTCATTATTGTTAATACCGATGACTGCTGAGATGATTGGTTCAACATTGGTATGTTGATTGTTGATATGATTGACTCAATATTTTTATACTGATTGAGATGTATGTTTCAGTATTGTCATACTGATGATTAATTGAGATGTATGATTCACATAGTGTCAGTATTGATTATACTGATGATTGATGAGATGCTTGATGAGATGTGTACAGTATATTCACACTGTTGATTGCTGAGATGATTGTTGATATAGTTACAGTTGATTGCTGAGATGATTGTTGAGATAGTTATAGTTGATTTTTTTTGAGATGGTTATAGTTGATTTCTGAGATGCTTGACTGATGATTGGATGTTATATGTTGAGATGTTTATTGAGATAGTTTCAGTATTACACTGATTTATGTGATAGTTTCAGTATCCCTATACCGACAAAGCAGATACAGTATCTTTATAATGATGATGATGTTTATGATGTTCCAACATCTATATGCTGGTAATGCAGATGATGATCTAGCACTACATAAATTTGATTTTTAGCACTAACATGCTAATGATGTTTTTGATTGTTTCATTATTTACATAATATTGATGCAGATGATGATGTTTCAGTATTTCCATACTGAAGAGACAGATGATGATGTTTTAGTATTCACATATTGAAGTTACAAATGATGATGGTTTAGTGTGCACATACTAAAGATACAGTTGGTGATACTTATAATGCAGGTGATGATGTTCTCAGTATTCACATACTGAAGATGCAGATGATGATGGTTCAGTATTCACATACTGAATATGTGGATGAAGATGATCCAATATTCACATACTAAAACTAAAGAAGATGGTTCAAAATATGAACCAATGGATGATGATCCAGAAGATGATTTAGCATTCATATGCTGATACTGCAAGAGATGTTCCAGAATATGACAAGAATATGATTGAAGAAAGATGATTGCAAAAGAATATCCAGCTGAGATCGATGATGAAGATGTAAGATGTTGTACCAAAAATTCTTATGACATCTAGAGTCTCACCAGGAAGTTGTACAGTTGTAATAGTAGCAATTTCTACTACAGTTGATTACCTTCGTAGTTAAGAAGGAGGGTTAAAATAATGTAACTTCGGAAGATAATCTAGCTGTATTGTATTCCTCCTATTGGAGATGATTTTGGTCTTGTTAGAAGCATTGAAGGATGCAATGTAAACCTATGAATGTAAGTCGGGTCATTAGTACTCAAGTGCCAATATAATAAATGTAATTTGTAATGTCTAGTTGGACAATTTGGCCCTGATAGCTAGTGAAGTTGGACCCACCAAGTTAGAGGTCAAGTCAACATAAGAATATAAATAGGGATGCGCTCCCTTTCATTTGTACTCACTCACTCAAGCAGTTTTGCAAGAGAGAGAATAACTGGTGCACTAGAAAGAATTAAGAAGTAGTTGTCTGGATTTTACACTGCTTTGGTCAAGATCTATACTGAGGAAGTTTTGTGGGGTTTTCTACCTTGTGGTTTCCCTAAAAAAAGTCTTTGTGTTCTTGTGTTCTTATGTTTTCTGTGCATGTTGTTCTTTTAGTGACATTCTAGTAATTTGTTTTAAGATATCATCTAAGAAAATTGATAAAAATTAACACTTGTGTCGATGGGTGTCGACAAATGTGTGGAGTGAAACCCTGTCGACTGAAGTGTGTAAAAAATGATCACCAACAACTTAATGTGAAAAATAATCTATCTAGCCTCTAAATCCTTTAGCATACCTTTGCTTTTCTCTTTTTTTCCTCCTTCATTCACCTCATATGCCTTCCTTATATAGAATTGGTGTGTGTGAACCGAATAACTTAACCATGAACGTGGGATTAATATTTTTGAATCTTTTCTATTATTTCCTTCAAAAAACCCACTTTACCTAGTTTTTAGGCATCAAACTTGATTTTCAATATTTCCAAGACAACCCATGTTAGGAATGTTTTCACAGTATGAGTTATAGGAACTGGGTTTTGGACCTTAAGTGGTCATGAGCTTGGCCTCTTTAGATCCACCTTTTTCCTTAAACATTTCTTCCTTTGTGGAAGCAGTTGTCAAATGAGAGATTGAATCTCTCAATTGTTCCAAAATTTTGATTTTCATGTTGCAAGTGAAATAGAAATATGTGTTTCATACCAACACTCTCAAGGGTGTTAATTTTATTGTTAAAATTCCCCCCCTATTGTGTGAGATCCAATGATATGTTGAGGGACAAAATACATTGATTTCTCTTTTATTATGATACTCTTTGTATTTATACTTTTTAGTGATAAAGAAATGATGGAAAATGACGGTTTATGAACACAGTAGTTGTGGAAACACCTGCAAGTCAAACAAGCAAATTTCCCAAATATACAATATCTTCTTGAGGTGGGTATACCCATGCTCATCAGTAAAAGAACATGGAAATGAAGAATACACAATGGATCCATGACAAAAGAATGTTCTTTAAAAATGTATATGTGCACATCTGATGAGTGCAACATATCCAGGTCTTCATGGTACTTTGACATGGTATTTTAATCTTGAGCAACATATCCAAGTCTTCATGGTACTTTGACATGGTATTTTAATCATGCGGATATTTTAACACATGCTTATGTAAACTGACACAAAATAGGGATCCCATCAAGAAATGGGTCGAATTGTATGGAAGAGAAGTATGTGGTCTCAAACTCTAGGTCATAATGGGGCGAATTGGGTTCCCATGCCTATGAGAATAGCTAAAAAAGGGCACTAAAATGGAAATGGGGTGTTGACTAGGGTGTCCCATGTTCAGTAGGATTTTATGTCAGAATGGTGGAAAATGCAGATATGATGGGTTGGTTCATCAATTCCCAACAGGTTCGACCCTATGGAATTTTGGGGTTGTAAAAGGTTCAAATGCATCTTCATAGAGGGATAACCTAAACCAACATGCATGCTTCCAATTATACCTGATAATATAGAAGAACATACAAAGTATGATCCTATACTTGGGTAGATTTAAACCAATTATGCTTCCAGTGGCCCCACAAAAGATGTCCTTACGTAGGTTCAACCAAATGTTTATGAATTCAAGCATTTCTTCATCTGATGATAAAATTCCTTCCAGGAAGTCAAGTGAGTTGGGAGAGATCACAACCAAAATGGGCCAAGTAACTGGATCATATTCTTATATCAAGGGAAGATTTTGATCCTAATATACTGAATCCATTTGAATAGATTGTTATGATAATTCTACTACAGATAATGGTTGCGGGATCACAAAGTTTCCCATGAGGAAATCATTTTTTAATGATCCTACCCTAATGTCTTGAACTTCCTTTGGAGCATCTCTAATGAAAGGAGCATTCATCTGGACAACAATTTCAAGCAAGCAGTAATCCAATTGGTTGATCATGTCAATATTTCCCCAATGAGGGAATCAAATCAATCAGGACTCTAAAGACACTAGCGCCATCATTGAATGTATTCAACTACGTCCCAATAGAAAATTGTAATCTATAGGTGCATCTACTACCTCAACATCCACTGTGACTATTTCTCCACCCCATTCAATAGGGCAGGATAAAATGTGTTCTTGAGAAGAGAACACATGTCCATAAACTTATTTTCTCATAGTATGGGATTGAACTAAGGTGAGTGTCCCTAATTATTTCCGACATTTAAATGTCATGACACAAGTTGAGACCCCTTCAACGACTACAGTTCAAAATTTTTTCTTTCCATGAGATGTTACTTTAATATAAAAATCAACTTTAGAATGAATCCTACATGTTAATTGGTTTATGTCTAACATGATAGAATTCATATCAGATGTATTAGCACCTGGTTCACACTAGTACTAAATTTTGAAGAGATTTGCAGGAGGGATTAGCACCATTTTGAGCTGAATGGTTGATAGTGGGAATAGGCCAATTAAAAGGAGGAACAAGGTCCAAAAATCCCTTATCATAGGGCCTTGAAGGATGTAATAAGGTTTTTCATATTACGAAGATAAATGGCGTGGATGCATAGAAGAAGCAGATCGACAACAGAGGGATATTTCACTGACGAAGAGATGCGTGGTCTGTAAAATTATCGAGGATCGTGAAATACATTATATCCATCAAGTCTCAACAGTCGAGATCAATAGATGCTTCATATCTACCATGGAAATGGATTTCGAAACGAAAATGTGCACGACGGTTAGTAGGATAAGACGTTGCGAGCGGTTTTTAGGACCCGTGAGTTTGAACGACCAAGATCCAAGGGCGCTCATGATCTACGATTGCAGTGGTTTTTGTGTAGGTAACATGCGCAAGAGTTAACAGGAGAATCCATTTTGAAATATGGGTAAACCATGCACTTCAATACAGTGGAGATCTGGGAGGGATCAGATCAACGGTTCTAGTGGATTTCACGATGGAAAGGTGCAAGGAGGTTAACAAGGTAAGCGATTGTGAAATCACACAAAGGGACATATTAATGGATGGCTGAGATCCTTTGTAGAGGATATCTATGACCACAATTGATTTCACAGTATCAAAAGTGTGAAGAGGAAAGGATCAGTGTAGGTGTGAAGCGAAGCTGAAGCATGGGAAAAATTCAATGATGCAGGTCATGCCTGAGGGGATAAAACTATTAGAATATGCTCTAGAGCATCGCTATCAGAGAAAGCAAGCATGTCTCTCATATGCCGCATTAGAATTTTTTATCCAGCGTGTCTATGATCCCTTATTTCCTATTTTAGATAAACAACTCGTGGCGAATATGCCACAGAAGAAGTTTGTTACAATTTGAATGATGATTTGGGATTGATTCCCCATTTTGTAACAAAATTAGGCTCTATTTAGAGGTGTGTCTCAGGAGCCATAGCACTATAAATATAGCCTCAATTGATGAGGAACGGGTTTGAACTTTCATTTAGAAAGCATCCTTCTCTTGGTTTTTTCATCTCTGTAAACTCTCTTGGAAGTGTTAATGAGAAGCATTCTTCTGTGTTTTTGAGATTCATCATGGTGTTCTAAATTCTATTTGTTTTCCTGTTGCATCACGGTCACTTTTGTGATTTTTTGCAAATGTGCTCTAGTTGCATATGAGGAATTTGTTTCTTTAAGCACTCTTTGTACCAGACGTTGCGTTTTTTATGTGTTTATGATGGCTGTTATAGAATTCACTCTCTGTTAAGTCCTATTTATCAGTTATTAGCCTTATTATTGTTGTTGCTAAAGGTGGTGCAAGAGATTCATCCCCAAATAGGTGCCTATTGCTTCACTGGGCTTCTCCCTCTTTATCCTATAACCCTTTCAAGATATTTGACTGTTTGTGACACTTACTTTGCCTCAGAGTACAAAGTAAATTTCCCTATCATTTTCACTACAATACCCTTGATTGATTTAGGATTTGACTCCATTGCCCAATGAATTTTCCCGTCTATCTATTTTACCATCTTTAAATCTACAAACACTCCATTCCCACCAGAATATATCCTTCTTATTGTTCTATTAAAGCTAAATGTATATGTAAATTTGTTTCTGTGACAAAGAGAGAGCCAGAGCCCTTTATGATTGTAAGGATAGACTACAGTCTAAATCTTGGTTTGAAATGGTTGCCCCTCTGAATTACTGCCACAACCATAGGAAAATTACAGGGTGCTAACATCTTGGTGCCGTTGCCGAGGAACTAGTTGCTACTATCTCCTTGAGAAAAATGAAATTGCTTCAGTTCTATGACCTGGTCGAGCAACCGATCCTAGACACAAATTTGGTTGTACATTCTTTGGTGAATCCACACAAAATTTGAAGGTGACTCCACTGGGAACTACTGGCGTCTAGAAGAAACCAAACGATGAGAAATCCTGATGTATAATTCTTCCAATAAGTAATCAATCTAGAAAGTTAGATCAGGAGGTCCAATAGGCTACAAAGGTTAGTCATAAATATTTCCTTCCATGCTGAAAGTGCTATTTCTATTAGTGATATATCTGAACACTGTAATGAAGGGTTTGGACTAGCTCTTCCTAGAACTAAATCTGAGTTGAGCCTCTATGAATTGGTTTTTGATACCTCTGCATTTGATTTTCTCTCCATTTCTTGGTCACCCCTAACCTCAAAGCCTCTAGGAAAGGATTTCCAACGCCTTCCTAACCTAGAGTGCCATACACTTATTGCTGATTCAACCTGGTTAAATTCCTCTGTCATAAGGAAATTTGTTGTCCCACCTTTGTCTCCCATTACTTCCAAGCATAATCATCCTTCGTCTTCCAGTTTCAAAAATCCTCACATTCCTTTTGTTCCTCACATCTTGCAAATTTATGTCACACCAATCCTCATCCCCCTTGTAAAACCTATTGTACCTTCAAGGATGGCAAACATATTTGCCCCTATCATCCTTCCTACGGTTCTTCATGACCTTCCTCCAGGATACTCCGTAAGTCTCAGACAGTTCAATGGGGAAAGGGGGTATTTCGTTGAGGAACACCTGGGGTGGTTCTCATACTAGGTGGAACTAGAAGAAGTAGACCACGATGATGTCAAGGTCATACTATTTTCCCATACCCTTCCAGGAGAAGAAAGAAAGTGGTACAAAAACCTCATAGATGACTCTATTAGGATCTATCAGGATTTTGAGTATTCTTTGAAGGATAAGTGGGAATACCAGTAGAACCCTAAACAATATCTCTCCCAGTATCATTCCATGAGGAGGAGAGAGAGTGAATTTTTCCAAGAGTTTTTTGACAGGTTTATGAAAGTATATAACTTCATCCTTCCCAGTTTCAATCTCCCATTGGTTCTTATCAAGTCCAATATGCTGAAGTGTTTGATAGTGAGTTTACTTGTGGTTAAGTGAAAGAAGATTAGGCTCCTTGGAAGTTATGATGAAAGATTCCATAAAGGTGGAGGTAAACTGGATCACTGCAAGAAAGAAGAAAAGAGATGAGGGAGAATGGAGAAGGGAGGGTGGAGAGAGGAGAAGAGAGGAGGGAGAATGGATAAGAGATGAAGGAGAAAGAGGAGAAATGAGAAAGGACAAAGAACCTGAAAAACCCTCTACCTATAGCTCACAAGAGGCCAGAATAGATACAATGTTGAGAACCATGGAAAGGATGATGGAAAGGCTCTCTGTAGATGACAGACCACCTCTCAAGGAGAATCAAGACTCAACATAATAGAAATCAAAATGATATAAGACCACATGTTATTCAAAACAGGCAGAGAAATCCTCCTGACCCACCTGTCATACCTCCATTCAAAGAAATTTTCGTGGATCAGGATGGTGAGAACCAAGCTGAATATGAAATCCATCAGTTGGATACTAACTGTCCCTCCACCTTACTCACCAAAGAAGAACATGAAAATGCTTGTCTTGAGAGGGGATGGGTGCCCCCAGAGGAGACAGAGGATTTTAGGAGGGGATATCATCTCGATGTCCTTAATGCATACAGACATATCAACCTAAGGAGAAGGTATGTCCCTGTTTCGAGAAACAAAGACACAAGAAACAAGGCTTCTACCAGCAAGCCTAATAATGACACACCTCCCAGGGATAGCTCCAAAAGTTGGCTAGAACCCAAAGGGAAGGAAAGAAGAGAGGATAACCCTAGAAGCTCTGATCAGGGACTGACTTATTTCAGTCTTGAGGATGAAATTGCAAATATAAAAATCTCAGTCCCCCTCACTGAACTATTAAAAAATGCAGAATATCATTCTAAAATTGCCTCAGGTTTGAAGCCTCATGGAGAAATATCTGCCATATTTGATAGCCTGAATTTGAAATATGACAAGCCCACCATCCTATTTTTCCCCTATGTAGATGATCCCTCTGATGAAGAAGTCCCCATTTCTATGTTAGCTTGAATATCCATAATCCCATCCTGCATAATGCCATGTTTGATTCAGGGGCCTCTCACAATCTAATTCCTAGGAGAATCATGGATGAACTTGGGTTGGAAGTAACCATACC
Organism: Pseudotsuga menziesii; assembly: GCA_001517045.1. Classification (NCBI taxonomy): domain Eukaryota; kingdom Viridiplantae; phylum Streptophyta; class Pinopsida; order Pinales; family Pinaceae; genus Pseudotsuga; species Pseudotsuga menziesii. The sequence goes on from LPNX010329980.1 coordinate 113,785, forward strand.
CTACAAAGATCTCTTCTCTTTTGATTCTAAGAAATTCAAGTGCATGGGCCAAATCAAGGACTTGGTCATATCTTTAGCCCAGATCCCTGCCAAAACCTTAGTCATGGATGTGGTAGTGGTTGACATCCCTCCTAATTTTGGAATGTTGTTGTCAAGGTCTTGGGAAGCCAAACTCTGAGGCATCCTCTAGATGGACATGTCATATGCCACTATCCATATCTTCAGGATAAAGAGAAGGTTCTTTAGAGAACAAAAATGGGCATATATGGTGATCAACACAGAGAGGCCACATAATCACCCCATATATTCATTGGACATGGATATGGGATCTGCTATCTTCTTTATTGAAGGAGATGAAGACAATTTCTATTTCCAAAATGTTGCCTTTGTGCCTACTCAGGAGGAACTAGAAGTGTTGTGGGAGGTGAGTTTTGATGGGTCAACATACAGAGAAGGGGAAGAAGCTGGAGTGTGGATGGGACCCCCAGGAGTATGATATTTGAATTATTCTTACAAGCTTGCTTTTGACTGCATGAACAATGAAGTAAAATACGAGGCTATGATACTGGTGATTCTAGACTTGAAGGAGCTCCAAGTCAAGATGGTAGTGTTACATGGGGATTTTGAGCTAAAAATTAAACAAATAACTGGTGAGTATCAGGCCAAACATGCCTGGATGAGAAACTATTGGAATGCTGACCTGGACCTCATTGAATTCTTTAAAGAATGCAGTTTTAATATGATCCCTAGAGTGCAGAATTGTGTGGTTGATTCCCTGGCCACTTCCGCAACGGCTTTCAAAGTCCCTAAGAACCCTATGGGGAAATATGAAATCGAAGTGAGGCATATACCTTCTTTCCTAGATAATTTCAAAAGCTATCAGGTCTTTGAGAATGATACACAAGTTATCCACAAGTTCCTCACTCTCACTGGGGAATTTGAGGGATTGACCGTTGATGAAGAAAATGAGCTTCTAGGGGGTGTTATTCCCACTTAAGAACCCTTGTGAAGACAGACTACAGATCCAAAAGAAATGCCTCAGGAAGAGGAGATCATTCATGTTGAAGAAGTTGAGATGATGAAAATGAGGAGGTTCGAGAGCCAAGGTTGCAGAAGGCTGATAAGCAGCATGAGTATGTGAACAATCTCTGCCGCAAGGAGATCCTGCAACTAAAAGGTAACTCTATCCCCAGGGGTCTAGTTCCTTTAGAATTTTTTTTGATCCCAATGATGTGGCTAAAGAATCTCAACTGGTCCCAAGTTGTGAAGACACTGAGGATGTAAATATTGGGATAAAAGAGTATCCTAGGATCATTAAAATAGCAAGGACACTTTTTCCCGAGGCCAAGAAAAATTACATCTCACTAATGAAAGAGTATTCGGACATGTTTTCTTGGAGCTATAAGGATATCAATTCCTATGACACTAGCATTATCCAACATACTATAACAATCAAGAAGGAAGAGATGCCATTCGAACAGAATCTGAGAAGGATGAAACCCAAGCTACTTCCCTTGGTAGAAAAAGAGATCAAGAAGCTGTTTGAGGCCAAAATCATTGTGGCCATCAGATTTTCGCACTGGGTGGCGAATTTGGCCCCTGTTAGAAAAATGAATGGGGAAATAAGAATATGTATTGAATTCAAGAACTTGAACATAGTTTCTATGAAGGATCATTATCCCCTCCTCAAAATGGATCTTATCTTGTAGAGAGTGGTGGGGTCACAAAGGATCTCCACTCTGGATGGTTTCTCAGGTTATAACTAGATAGTGTTGCACTCAGAGGATCAAGAGAAGACAACCTTCACCACACCTTGGGGCACATTCATGTATGCAAAGATGTCGTTTGAACTTATGAACACGAGAGAAACCTTCAAGAGGGCCATAGACATAGCATTCATTGATGAAAAAGACAAAATTTTGGTCATCTATCAAGACAATATCACTGTCTTCTCCAAGTCCGATGAAGAACATGTATCCCACCTGTTGAGAATGTTCAAGAAATGCAGAAATTTTAGCATCTCCCTGAATCCTAAAAGGTCATTCTTTGCTATGAAAGAAGGGAAGTTGTTGGGTCATATAATCTCTCAAGAAGACATCCGAATATATCTAAAGAGGGTCAAGGCGATCAACAAAATCGTGCTCCCTTGAAATAAAGTTGAAGTTTAGTCTTTCCCAGGGAAGGTAAAATTTCTGAGAATACTTATTGCTGCATTTGCCGAAATAGTAAAATTTATAACCAACATGCTAGGGAAAGACAAACAAACCAAGTGGAAAGTTTGTTGTAATGGATAATTCACCTAATAACCTAGGTCTGGGGGTTACCAACATACTATGACCTTGCAGAAAATTTGATTATAAAAGCACAAATAGGAAATAGGGAAGTAGCAGGAACCTACTTGTAATAAACGAAGGTTGATCCAAGCTAACTCCTTCCTCTTTGCTTCACTTCTACAATCTCCAGGATAATTCCTCCTTCAACCTGTTAACAAAGA
>LPNX010330026.1:0-19988 GCA_001517045.1 Pseudotsuga menziesii
GCAGGAAGTACGGGATTTCGTTAAATCCTAAGAAATCTATCTTTTCGGTCACCGAAGGAAAGTTGTTGGGTTTTGTTGTGTCTAAACAGGGCATTAATATTGACGCAGAACGTACTCACGCCATATCCCTTATTCTGATGCCTCACTCGAAAAAGTCCATGCAGTCTTTTCTTGGAAAAATAAATTTTGTTTCTAGATTCATTCTTGGCTACACGGAAATCGTTAGGCCATTACAGAAGATGATCAGAAAAGATATTGAGTTTAAATGGAATGCTGATGAAAAAACAATCTTTTCGTGACATTTTAAAAGCTATCACAGAAGCCCCCACTCTTACTAGCCCAGATTTTTCAAAACCATTCATTTTATATACTTTTGCTTCTGATTTATCTTATGCTGCTGTGCTCACACAGAAAAATCGAGAAGATAACGAGGCCCCTATTGCTTTCACTAGTTCTGGTCTGAATGGGGCAGAACTGAATTACCCGGAAGTGGACAAACAAGCTTTTGCTGTTTTCAAAGCTGTGAAGCACTTTAGGCCATACTTACTGAAGTCTCACACCAAGGTCATCGTACCTTATTCTGCAGTGAGAAATCTTTTAGTACAGAAGGACCTTGGTGAGAAACGAGAACATTGGGTCACCGCACTTCAGGAATACGACCTGGAAATAAGACCATTGAAGATTGTCCGGGGACAGGGTCTCTGTAAGCTAGCAGCTGGCCATCCAGATACTGCTGAATCAGATCTGCATTTCTTCAGCGACCTCTCTTTGTTTGAAAGGGAAGTTTTTCCGATCTCTATTCCTCCTGATTCTTTGTATGAAGATATTAAGTTCTTTTTATTACATGGGACTGCTCCCGAACATCTAGACCCACGTCATAAAAGAGCTTTAAGACTGAAATCTATACCTTATCAGCTCATTGATAATATCTTGTTTAGAAAATTTTTTGAAGGAGTATTTCTTCATTGCCTAGAAAAGGATGAAGTTAATAACGTGTTATCTCAATTGCATGCAGGTCCAGCAGGAGGACATTTCAGCGGTGAAACTACTGCTCATAAAATACTTAAAGCAGGGTACTACAGGCCCACATTATTTAAATATGCATATGCGTTCGTTAGAAAGTGTCAGGAATGCCAAAGGACAGGAGGCAGGCTGAAAAAGGCTGCATTACCCCTCCAACCAGTTATTATCGAGGTTCCATTTCAGCAATGGGGTCTGGATATTGTCGGCCCAATTTCTCCAGCCTCTTCGCAACAGCATAAATATATTCTTACGGCTACGGACTATTTCACTCGATGGGTTGAAGCCATCCCATTACGAACAGTTAATTCAGATCAGGTGATAGCTTTCCTTGATTCCTTTATCATTACTAGATTCGGTGTACCCGAGTCTTTAATATTTGATAACGCTTCTTATTTTTCTTCCCTTAAATTGACTGAGTATGCATTAGAAAAAGGAATAAAGTTAAAGTATTCTGCTAACTATTACCCACAGGGTAACGGGCTGGCAGAATCATCAAATAAAAATTTGATCAAGATCCTTAAACGTACGGTAGCTAACCATCACAGGGATTGGCATACTGCCTTGTCAAACGCTTTATGGGCTGACAGGGTAACCCCCAAGGCTGCTATAGGAAATTCTCCATTTTTCCTAGTATATGGCAAGGAGGCCATTTTACCCCCTCATCTTTTTCTGCCTTCCTTGCAACTTGCACAATCAGTACAGGAAATGCCCTGCTCTGCCATGGAGTACCGAATTAATACGTTACAGAAACTCGAAGAGGATAGGGAAGAGGCTAGGAAAAAATTTGACAAACATCAGCAGACTGTGAAACGTTGGTTTGACCTTAAGAAATCAGTCAATCGAGAGCTGGAAGTGGGTGATTTAGTTTTGAGATGGGATAAGGAACATGAAGATAAGGGGAAACATACAAAGTTTCAGCGTTTGTGGCTAGGACCATTCATTATTACAGAAAATCTTGGTCCCGGCACTTTCAGGCTGCAAACACTGGAAGGTGAGATTGATGATCTTCCAGTAAATGGTCACTTAATCAAGAAATATTTTAATTGATCCTTCTCCAGGGATCATTTTGTACATATTGCTAGTGTGAATTTTCTTTGGTTTGAATAATTTCGTTTGCTGTTGATTGGTTTTCTTAGTTTCTTGCATTGTGTTTGTTCGGTTTGATCTAAGTCCGACACTTTCACCAAAATCCAAGATTGATGGCTGAATGAATGCCTGGAAAGCATGTATCAAAGAAATATTTGTCTAGAAAATAGCCATTCTGTTTGCCTATCATACAGAAAGAAGATTTCATAAGTTCTAGCTATTACCAGAAATATTATTATATGTTAATTTTGTGTATCAGCCTCTGCAAATTTCAGCCTATGGAGATTAAAACAGTTTTGGTAAGGTCATCTATTTAATCTTTCCGCCACACCCTCTCGTAAAGAGAAATAAAACTGCCTCCCTACCTGCTAAGACAATCTCCTCTGGGGATTCACTTTAATTACATTCTGGGTAAACATAGATTGGTAACAAAAAGAAAAAAGAAGAGAAAGAAAACAAGAAAGGTTTGAAAGGACAGAAGGTCTCATCAAGAGCCGGTCTGTTCAGGATCATAAGCTTACATCCAGTAACATTGTCGTCTCCGGTCACCAAGCCTGGGCAATGACTCTTAGAAGTAAGTCTCTGAGGGATGAAAGGTCTCATCACGAGCCGGTTCATTTTACTGGTATGTAGGCTGGTGACTGACATGATTACTAGTAGGTTACCAATCCTGAATCATGGCCTTCAGACTAAAAGAATGTATATACGATGCAGATGATATGTTGCCCAGGAATGTAAATTTTTTTTTTTTACTAGCAGGTTGGATACTAGTGTTTTGTGGGTCGTGAAGCAACCCTGTCGTGGCTATGAACGCCGGCTGGCAGCAGGGCCATGCTTGTGGTATCGAGGATTTATCTTTAAGACTGAACCATTTTTTGCACTTCTTCTCTAAGACTGAACGTTGTAAAGAAAACTGATAATGGTCAACTAAATATCTGAGCTCTAAGTTTGCTGGTAATGTGCATGATTATGAAATTTTTAATCTGGTGAGAACGTTAAACAGCATGTCTGTCCAATGGTTTATGTTGAAAATCTAATTGCTTTGATTATATGGTTTCAGGCATATGAACAGAGACAACTGCTTCGCCCAGCTGGTCGCCATTTGTTGTGCACCCGCTCAACAACCTTCTAAAGTCATTATTGCACCAAACAAAATGGGATTTTGTTTGATGCAATGTCTTAGACTTAGAAGTGATATGCTAAGCAACTGAATGCTTAAATTTTTAGGAGCTACTGATTTGTTGAGAAGCACCTTTGTTTTTTTTTTTATTACTATGAGATTTCATGAGCAACCTTATAATAATGATGCATATCATTTAATTTATGGGTTGGCCGATATTACCCCTAGGTGTATGGATAAGGATTGGCGGGCGTAATGAAAAGTTAATATCCCATGCTCTAACCTATATTACATTGCATATGATATATCACATGTTCAAAGCATAGGTTATAATTTTATATTATAATCTTAGTCTAGCATCAATACGATGGTAATTAAACGTCGTTTATTGAAACATAAGTATATCATTGGCAGATTTATCCTAATGTTGTCGAGCTATGGTTCAGGGAAAGTCATGTCAATTAATCACCAGCGTTAATGTTTGGACTATAGTATCGTTCGCCACCTTACTACATATAAATGAACGCATGATTTAGGAAATCTCTGGCACAAGTCACCTTGCTGTAGAATTATGAGTGCAATGATGCCACTCGTATCGCGCTTCCCTCCACGTCTTAACTCTTGTGCATAAGCTTGGTCATGGCGATAGGTTATTGGAATGCCTGTCGTGCGTACCAACTTGCCCCCCTGGTCATTTAAGTGGGAAGACAGGGCGATGATCGTGGGTTTAAACGTTTCGGCCGTCAGTTGTATGTGCCATTCGGAATGTTGATGGCGTCGCTCAGACTGAACCCAGGAGGGTTTTGTATAAATTCTCATATGGCTGGCCTGTCGCCCGGTTTATTGGTTTGTGGTTTTAGCTCTAAGTGCTCTCAATTCGTGTCTCTGTCATTAACCCTCTGGTGGCAAGTCTGTTGTGCACACTGTCTTGCCCGCGTGTTAACAAGAATGGCCCCGGTGGTTCGAGTCGAGCCCCATGAATTGACTTTGCTGGAATCGAATGCCGATTTGTTGCACAAAGTCCGGGAGGTGGGATGGTTACAGTTCCTTCGGAATTTCTCTGATTCAAATCCGGAAGTTACCCGGGTGTTCACCGTGTCTTTAAGGGACTATCAGGTTGAGGTAGGGGATTTGTGTTTCAGGGTGGATGAGAGGTCTGTCGCGCATGCGACTGGTTTGCCGTTAACAGGGCAAAAATGGTTTAAATACCAAAGGATGGAAATCACAGAGTGGCGCAGCTTGCTGAAGAATCCGACGCAGGAGGTCTCATTCCGCACCGGGGTAGCACGTAAGTACTTTCGCAAAGAATGGTGTCCGGTTTTAGATTTAATTCACCGATATATTACATGTGAAGGGCGTTTGTCCTCTGCGTATGTTTATCACCTACGTCTCATGGCTGTGTTTTTGGGTTTTCAAATTAACATCCCCTATTATCTGTTACATAGTCTCTTTAATATGTCTAACGCCATTAAAAAAGGGCCGAAGCACCTGAGTCATAGTTTGTTTCATCATGGTTTGGTTCGGATTCTGGTAGAAAGCGAATTGGGGAAAATGGGTCGGTCCTGGGAACAGTTCATTGAGGATAATGGATTCTCGAAGTTCTGCCATTGCATGTATAATAACCCTGTTGACTGTGGGAAACATCGGGTTGTGGGTTCAGTTCCGTCTAAAAAGCCTGTGTCGAATCCTAGCCCTGAAAACTCGCAACCCTCGCAGACTCCTGTGGTCAATGTTGAGGATGGTTGCCCTACTCCTGTGCATAATGGTCGCCACGCCAAGAGTTTAGGGTTCTCACCTGTCACCCCATCAAACACGAGGGGCAAAAATGTTAGTCAACGAGGAAACGCTCCTAACCTGAGTAGGAGACTAACACGCAGCATGGCCAGAGCCAAATCTGTCAAAGGGCCTAAAAAGGATAAAAATAATGTTGAGACAGTGGTAATCGACGTTGAGGAGATTACCACGTCTTCCCAGGGAAATGATAATGTTGTTTATCCTGACCTAAGGACCGACTCAGTCGACCCAAGTCCTACGGTGAATGTTTCGGAAATTTCTGAGAATCCCTTCCTTTCTGTTGAAGTCCAGCCCGTTCAGACAGAAGTGGAAATTGTGCCTGAGTCGAAAATCCTACCAGTCGAGGGTAAGAAAATTTCAGAAGCTCATGTGGAGTGCGTGACCGATTCGGTCATGAATGAAAAATTAGTTAAAGTGAATTCCTCTGTTTTGCATCAGAGCGGTGAAAACATTCACCCTTTGTTCGTTAACTGTCTACTGGACAAGGTCCGTAGAATGGAGGAAAACATTCGTGAGGTATCTGCTAGCAGAGATTTATTGAAAATCGATAATATGGGGATGAAGGAGAAAATAGATGTTAGCGACAAGCATTTGTTGCGGTTGAAAAACCATAAGAACAAACTCATCAGGCGTGTCTTGAAATTGCAGGACGAAAATGAGAGGAATGAAGAGAAGTTACAAGAGTTGAACGCCGAGATCGCTTTAATGCAGTTTAAAACACCTTCGCCCAGTCACTCCAGTGGAGTAAACATTCAGGTCTTTGGTGCCCCAGTGAATATATAGTTTTTAATCATGGTTGGTTATATGGATGAATGTCAGGTAATTCGTTATGTTGAGATTATTTGATTTATAATTTTATTTCACCTGCTGTTACGATTTTCTAAATATTTCTTTTGCGGATCGCAGATATTAACTCCCCAAATTTTGAAGAGATCGGCATAATCCCTACTTTGCTGGAATCGAATCACGGAATGGAGAAACAGTTTGACAGGTTCCTCTGTTTTATCTTACGATCTTGTAGGCTGAGTGAGAGATTAAGGGCTAAAAGAAAAACGACAGGTTTCACTTGTCGTTTTCCTTTGGCGATTAGTTAGGGATCGTGAAGATTTGTTTTTGATCCCAAATATGCTGTCGTGGGTAAAAAGGAATGTATTTAATAGACTGTTGGCATTATGCTTAAAGGGGGGGGGGAATACTATTGTAATGCAAGTACTGAACTGCTGGTTCTAACCGGATGGGCTGCTAGGTGGTTTCCTGCCTGTTGGCATTTTGTTTTGGACTGGTGATGTTGGATTTACGTCTTATTAAGTTTTAAAACTGGTTTGCGTTTATGACATCTTGCAGTTGTTAGTATTTGTATTTCTTAAGTTTATATCTTTCGTTATAATTCATTTTCATTAATTATGCGAAAGTAATCTTTTAAGTATTCGCTGCTTCTGGTTTTGAGTCATATTGGTATAATCTATCATGTATTTAATAATTGTTATTATTGGTATATGATAGTTAGTAATGCATGTATTAATTTGCAGGCTTTAAATATCTTTACTATTCTGCAAATGAGATTTTACATTACGTTTTCCAGTGTTTGCTGAGAATCAGTATTAGTTTAATTGTGCTCCCGATCGGGATAGGGGTTAGAGTAGGACTTTAGGATTTATTTAATGTTATTTTTCTGCATGATATTAAAACTGTGAATATGATTACATAAGTTTCTATAGAAACATCTTTAGCTTATCCCTTGATGTGAATGTTGTATATTTGTGTATATGGTTAACAGTAGTGTATTATTTTTTGTTTGTTTCTGAATTCTGCTGTATCTATATAACAAATTTGTGTATAGTGTTTTCATGCAATAGTAACACTAACTCAGTTTTAACTCTAATAAATCATTAAGATTAAGCACCTACTAATCGATAGCACTAGTTAGCCTTTTAGGATCCCAGGCTAACAGAGCCTATAAACCTGTCGGGAACGACTACTTGAAACATCTTGGAACCTGTTCTAAGGATCCTGGACTGGGTCGTTTTCCCCCATTGCGGGCTGAATCAGAATCGCCCGTCAACACAACGGTACCAAGAGATCTCCAATCTGACTTCTATATCAAATGTTATCATGAAAATACCATAATATTATTTTTCTCTCTCTCAATTTTTCCTATCTCTCTCTACCTTTTTCTTATTTAGGATACATTTTTGACTTGGTAATTCCTTATGAAGGCCTCAGGTAGGGTTTGGTCGGTCAACTAGGTTAGGTATCTCTAGATCTTCCTTGAATTTTGTATTACCTCGTATCCGTGGTATTTCTTTTAGTCCTTGATGAGAAGTAGATTTGAAATTTCAATTAATAATCTTAAATAAGTATGATCAGCGTTGGTTCTATTCAGAGTCTTTCGAACTCAACACACTTAATTACAGTAACCCCTAGTGTTATTAAAAGTCTACTCTCAACACTATCAATCGGGCATTACACTTAGTGCAATTTCATATCTTCTCACTCAACACTAATACTAGGATCACTTGTACAATACACCTAAGAATTCAATGGCCAAAGATTCAATGCTCTAGAGATTATGCTCAACATCAAGCTGGAGTGCTCTAGGGATTATGACCAACACCTCCATTTTTACTAGTTGGGGTTACCTATGTTCTCTAGAGCTTATGCTCAACACATAGTCTCATAACCCATGTGCTACAAAGCTTATGCTCAACACATAGTCTCTCGTGCTTATGCTCAACGTTAATTTGGAGTGCTCTAGGGATTATTCCCAACACTTCCATTCTTACTAGTTGGGGTTACCTATGTGCTCCAGAGATTATGCTCAACACATAGTATCATAACCCATGTTCTCCAGAGATTATGCTCAACACATAATCTCATAACTCATGTTCTCCAGAGCTTACGATTAATACAAACTCTCATAACCCACGTGATCTAGGGATCACACCCAACACATCATAGAAATCAATCATGCATTCAGTCTTCTGCACAATACATCACAAATAATTATCTCAATATATATTAGGACTTGTGCCCAATCACATAATAATAAATCCAGTACATCAGAGCCTATGCCCGGTACAACAACAATAGTCCTTGTCCATCAAGGCCTATGCCTAACATATATAATCATATACAATACAATAAAACATGTGCCCTAGCGCACGCCCAATATATCTATCTAATAATCATAACTCAAGTGTAGTGGGGCATATTCTCAATATATGGACATAAAAATAACATCAAAGTAAATCATGTGCAGTGGGGCTCATGCCCACTATAGTTAAGGTCAAAATTTAGAATATTACAAGTATCCGATTGAAGTGAGTTAGATACCTTCAATTACATATAGTATCAAACATTAGAGAGTGTTCCATGATGATTAGGATATTAAAACTATTTTTAGAAATGGCATGCTAGTTTTTCACTTCATTAATTGATCAAGATCAAAATGTTGAGTTTGATGAAAGTGATTCATGTTCAAAAAATTCAATTGGAAACCACAAGATAATTGAATTAAAAGGAAATTTCATTCCCATAGGGCTTGTTTCTCTTGAAATATTGTTTTCAAAATATGACACTTTATTGGAGCCTATCATGCAATCTTCTAAAGAAAATGTCTTGAGTTGTAATATTAGTATTGTTGATGAACCCAAAACGGGGATGATTTTAAGGAACCATACTTATTTAAAAGTGTATAAATGTTGGCGAATATTACCAATTCTTAAAACGCCAACTATAAAATGATTGGCGATATTTTTCAAAAAATATTTTAATTTCCAAGGATTATATATCATTTATATAATAATTTGGTGATTTTTAGGGTGAAATTTTTTTATCCCATCAAAATTGGGCGAAACAGGGCTTCAAAAAATGCAAAATGGCAAATCTTTTTTGGCAGAAAAACATGGAAAAATAGCCCACTGGGCTAAAATTCACCCCTAAAATTATCCCTAACCCAAAATGTTAAAATATCAAAGACACTTCCAGATGAAGAAAGGAACATGTATATTAAACTTTTGAAACAATTTGTTGATATTTTTGCTTGGTCATATGAATATCTAAAAACTTATAATACCACCATAATCCAACATAAGATTCCATTAAATCCTAATACTAAGCCTTTTAGACAGAAAATTAGAATACAATCTAACATTTCTACCAGTTATTCAAAAATAGGTCAAAACATTGCTAGATGCAAAGATTATAATATATCTTAGATATTCTTCCTAGGTAGCGAATTTAGTGCAAGTATGTAAGAATATTGGGGAAATAAGGCTTTGTGTAGACTTTCATAATATGAATAGATGCTCCCTTAAAGACAACTATCCATTTCTCAAATTTGATCAAATTATACAAAGAGTGGTTGGTTCTCAGAGGATATCAATAATTGATGGATTCTCTTAGTATAATCAAATTGTTGTGTAGCGATAGGATAGAGAAAAATCAAACTTTACTACTCCTTGGGGCAGGACTATGTATGAAAAAATGCCCTTCGGTCTCATGAATTTTTGTGCTACATTCAAAATGTCTATGGATATAGATTTTGTTGGTGAGAAACAAACTTTTTTAGTTATATGTCTAGGTGACATTACAATATTCTCCAAGTCTTATGATGAACTTCTAAAACATTTGAAACAAACGTTTTTGGAAATTTGGACTATCTTTGAATCCAAATAAGTCTCATTTCACCATGACTTAAGGTAAACTAAAAAGTGATATCATCTCTACTGAAGGGATTAAGATAAATCCAGAATGTGTCAAATCCATCCTGAATATCAATATTCCTAGAAATAAAAAAGAGATTCAAAATTTTATTGGAAAAATAAGTTTTTAAAGGTGGCTTGTCCATAAATTTGCAGAGATCATTAAACAAACCACATATATGGTTAAGAAAGACAGAGAAGTAAAGTGGTCAACTGAAGCTAGGTTATCATTTGAAAGGATAAAGCAATCTCTAATGGAAGCACTAGTGTTGGTAAGTCCATATTTTACTAAATAATTTTTTATGTTTGTGTTTGCATCTGAAGATAGTATAATTTTTGTATTATTGCAAAAATAATTCTAATGGTTTATAACAACCAGTTTCATTCTTTAGTAAAACATTGAGAGATTCAGATCTTAAATGTAGTACAATAGAAAAACAGGCCTACGCATTGGTTAAAGCTCTGAAAATTTTCAAGATTTATTTTTGTATTCCAAAATCATGGCTTATGTGCCAAGTGCAGCAGTTAAGGAAATTCTTGTGCAACCAAATAATGAATGGATAAGAGGACATTCAATATCCAAGATCAAGGAATATGATGTTGAAATTAAACCTACAAATTTGGTAAGAGGACAAGGTTTGTCTAAACTCCTTGTAGGTTCAAATTGTTAGGATTTAGATCTTCATTTGATAACAGATCAATCAATACAAGAATGATCACCAAAATAACAAATTAAGGAACACACTTATGACAAATATATTGATTCCCCATGGTATGGTAAAATTGTTTATTTTCTCCTATATTTACAATGTCCTCATGACTTGAATAAGAATGAATGCAGATCATTAAACACTGAAATGAGATATGTTTTAATCGATCAAATGTTGTATTGGAGAAGCCCTACTGGAATATTATTAAATGTTTGGACAAGTCTGAAGCTGATTTAGTTACTACATAATTACATGGAGGTGCATGTGGAGGTCACAAATACAGGAAATAAACAAAATTCAAAATTTTAAGAGCAGGTTACTATTGGCCCACCCTGTTTACAAATGTTTATACTTAGGTAAAATATTGAATTGATTTTCAAAACATTGTTGGTAAGCACAATCTTCAATATTTTCCTTTAAAACCCATTGCAATTAATGCTCCATTTCAGCAGTGGGGTTTAGATTTTATAGGTGAGATCCATCCTCCCTCAAGTGGCCAACATAAGTGGATTTTTGTTGAATTTTCATATGCTAAGCTAGATCATTAGTATTTCATTTCAACTTCATAAAAAAAACATATAAACAGGATCACTGAAAGATAGACAAGCACACCATACAAAAGGAACACAAAGATTTATCCTGGGAAAACCCTAAAGGGAAAAACCCAGCAAAAGATTCCTCAATATAGATGCCCCAAAAGATAAAAGGTAAAACCAAAAAGGAGATAAAAGGCTGATCCTCCTCCTTCTCCAGCTACTCCTCTCTCCTCCACTAATGCGCTACATAAGTGAGAGTGTGTGCTTCAAATGAGGAGCGCCACACCTCTATTTATATTCATCCGTTCACTTTAATTAACTCATCCAACATGTAGGCTCGAGTTAATCATGTAGGCTCGAGTTAGACACGTAGGCTCAAGTAACCACAATGGGGTGCTAATGACCCACCTTTACAATTAGAGGGGACTAACTCATGAATCTTATTAGTTCTTCCGATTAGGAGCATCGGGGTACAAAGTAATACAAGTGGTTCTCCTGGTAGGACCACCGAGGATCACAAAAAAAGATACATATAGAATATTGTTTGAAGTTACAATATTTCAACACTCCCGCTTAATGAGAATGGTATTCTACAACAACGTCAACAAAAACAATGATAGGAGAGAAATAGAGGACATCATCAACATCATCAGGGTAACACATCTATAAATCATTGGAAGCTTTTCAACATCATGTAGTCTTCAATTTCAATCTTTAGTCTTCAGCATCATCAATACTTTGACTGTTTTGATCAACAACAACTTTGACCGCTTCGATCAGCAACATCTTTAGCACTTTGACCTTTTGATCAGCAACAACATCTTTAGCACTTTGACCTTTCGATCAACAACAAGATCTTCAACACTTTGACCTTTCGATCAACAACAACATCTTCAACACTTTGACCTTTCGATCAGCAACAACATCTTCAACACTTTAACCTTTTGATCGGCAACAAATTCAACAGCATCATCATCATCATCATCATACTCTGATCTTTTGATCAAAAAACATCATCATCAAAATAATCTGATCTTTCGATCAGAAACATCATCATCAAAAACATCATCATCAAATCATCATAAAAACATCATCATCAAAATATCATCATCAACACACTCTGATCTTTCCATTAGAAACATCATCATAATCAACAACAACCTGCAAACCACAATACAAAGACAAAGAGGTCTTTGGATCTCTTTTGGACTTAAAGTCCAGGGATGATGCAATCCTACCACCTTCCCGATGATCTAAGTTCACCGGATCCGTTCTGAACCAAAGTCCAAGGATGATACAATCTTGCCACCTTCTTAATGACCGAAGTTCATTGGATCCATTCTGAATTGAAGTTCAAGGATGATACAATCCTGCCACCTTCTTGATGACCAAAGTTCATTGGATCCGTTCTGAACCGAATTTCAAGGTTGATACAATCCTGCCACCTTCTCGATGACCGAAGTTCACCGGATCCATTCTGAACCGAAGTTCAAGGATGATACAATCCTACCACCTTCTTGATGACCAAAGTTCACTGGATCCGTTCTGAATCGAAGTTCAAGGATGATACAATCATGCCACCTTCTCGATGACCAAAGTTCACCAGATCCATTCTAAACCGAAGTTCAAGGATGATACAATCCCGCCACATTGTCAATGACCAAGGTCACCTGATCACTTTTGGACATATGTCCCAGAATGATATAATCCCTCTTCATTCTCAAGGACCAAGGTCTCCGGATCACTTTAGGGAAAGTGCTCAGGGATGATACAATCCCACTTCATTCTCGAGGACTGAGGTCTCTGAATCACTTTAGGGCAAGTGCCGAGGGATGATACAATCCCACTGCAACATCACTACTCCCCCTTTCGAGGAAGGTCTTTACGAACAACACCAAGCTTGTCTCAAAACTGTTTGAACTTTACTTGAGATAGGGGATTCATTAGCACATCATCATCTAAACCATCATCATCTACATCTTCAGTATGTGAATACTAAACTATCACTATCTGTATCTCCAGTATGTGAATACTAAAAGCATCATCATCTATATCTTCAGTATAGAAATACTGAAAGCATCATCATCTCTAAATTTAGTATAGAAATACAGAATCACCATCATCTGCATCTACAGTATGTAAATATTGAAACATCATCTATATCTTCAATATGGGAATACTCAAACATCATCATCTGCATCTTATCTCGTATGTAGAAATACCAAATTTCTATGTGTTACGACGAAACACAGGGTTCTCTGTCATCACAACTTTCGTTATCACATAGAATCATTGTAGTATCCATCTTCATGTCAAAGAGACGTGATATCAGCTTCCAGAGCCATATGAATTCACAACTTAGCAAAGAAATATACTATGTATTTTGCTTCAGCCGTGCTAAGAGAAACACTAGACTCTTTCCTGCTAAACCATGAACTCATAGCAGACCCCAAACAAAAGCATCTACCTGATGTGCTTTTCCTGTCTAAGATACTTCCAGATCAATCTGCATCTGTATAGCCATACAATCTATAGTCATGGTTTCCATCATAGTATAGACCAAATTCTATAGTCCCTTTCATATATCTCATCACATGTTTTGCAGCTATTTGGTGAACACGTCTAGGTTGGACTAGATACTGTATTGAGTCACATCCACTAAATCTGATGAGTCATCAGCTAACAACTTTAAGTTGGAATCCATGGGTGTGGCCATGGCTTTGTATTCCAACATATCAATTCTTTTCAATATCTCTACTGCATACTTTCCATGGTTGAGAAATATTCCTTCTGAACTTTGCTATACTTCCAGACCTAGGAAATAATGCATTAACCCAAGGTCTTTCATCTCAAATTATTCTACTAGTTTCTTCTTGCTTTCCATAATCTGTTTCTCATTCCCTTTAAAGAATAAGTCATCCACATATAATAGCAGGATAGCAAGTTCATCTTCTACAACCTTAAGATAAAGGTTAGGATCAACTTTACTCTTAGTAAAGCCCATGCTCAACAGGAAACTATCTATTCTTCCATACCAAGCTCTGGGATCCTTCTTCAGGCCATAGAGGGCCTTCTTCAACTTTCAAACATGATTCCATCTGTCTTGAACTTCAAATCCTCATGACTATTCGATGTAAAACTCTTTCTCAATCATACCATTAAGGAAGGCTTGTCTTTACTTCATCATGGAAGAAACTACCATGATAGTTCTAAAGAAATTGTACCTTGCTTCCTGGAGTAAGTTTCTCTTCAGAATTAATTCCCTCTTTCTGATAGAAACCTCTAGCCACATGTCTTTCCTTACTTCTATCAACAACATAATTTATCTTGCAAATCCATTTGGAAGATACCACATTCTTGTTTTTTGGTTTGAGCACTATATCCCAAACATCATTCTAGTATTCTTTCATCATAGCATCTTCCATGAGTTCGTCTTGTTAGGTCATCGACATATCCTAGTCTTCTGCATTCAACCTTGAAGGTTGGAACCCACTTTACTCTTGGTAAAGTCTCGATCCATCATGAAGCTATCCATCATGTCGTACCATGTCGAACTTAGATATCTTCTGTAGTCACTCCGCCTGAAGTGGAGTATCATCTTCCCTCTTCATTCTGTATAGGTGGTTATATGCTTGATATATATTGGTCAATAGAGTATGTCATGTCATAGTCTATTATTTCTAAGGAAAATCACAAACCTTGCTTTATACACTTGTTCTTGTAGATCCATATGGAAGATACTACGTACTTCCATTTATGTCTCGAAATCATATCGTATACATCATTCCCCATGATCGACTGTTATTATTTGATCATAGCTTCTTTCATAGCATTATTTTCTTCATCTTGAGTTATCTCTCGTACCCATGGTGGTATTCATCATTCAAGGTGGATCTACCACTCTTTGAAGCTCTTTCTTCCGTCATGGTGTCTCTAACCTAGGGAGCTTCAGATTCATGTTTATTGGAGTGAATCTTAAATTGTCATCACTTGTTCTTCGGAACAAGTCTCATCTTTCTTTTCTTGTAGGAGGTTGTACAGGACCTTTCCTACAATTCAAATGCACCAGTTGCATGGTTAGAACTATTTCATAAAATATATGCATAATGACAAATTCTTATGCATGATGCAACTATTTAGCCAATACAACATTCATCCATATCTCACAGAAACTTTCTAGATGCCTTCCGTATCTACCATGACATCAATGAGATTGTGTAGTAATCCAATATGTTAGCAAAGAGGTTTCATTCTAGATAAGTAGCAATGTAGAGTTGTATAGCACCATGAGCTACTTACCCATCACATGCATATTAGTAGTATATAGTCATTAATGCAAACAATCTATCGTGCATAACACATCAAATGAATTTAATCAAATGTATAAAAAAACAATATTATGAAATGACAATTGAATACTTATCTTTTATTTGTTTTGGTGGGTAGAATCCATCTTGATCATTCTGCTTTATCATCTTCTTCATTCATGAAATCATCATTTCTTATCCAAATGATAAGACGAATAAGAGGTTCTTCAAGAATTGATTTCTTCATATTCCTCATCGCTTGAGGGATCTTCTTTGAATGGTGAGAGCTTGATCTTCAATTGCTCCCATCTTCGTCTTCTCTTCTTATGAGTCAAGCTGAAAGTAATCACCTCCTTCTGGCATACATTCTTTGCATGAATGAATCCCTCGATCCTGGGAGGCCATTCAAGGTGGCTATCACCACTTCTGCATTCTTCACTTCTTCTCTTACCTCTTCAATTTCTTTCTTCAGGTCATTTTTCGATGTATGTTCTTTCCTTCAAATAGCTTGGTCAAGGAATCAAACACCTCTTTCGGTGTCTTTAAGGAAGAAACTTGTGGTACAAGTTGAGCCATGACTGAATCAACAATGATCTTCTTAGCCTTGACAAATTTCTTCTGGTGTAAGGCTTTGAGCCTCATCTCCCTCTAGAACTGGAACCTCTCTACTCATGTAGGTGTCCAATTCATTTTCTTCATAGAGATCAAATAACTCCATGCTTTGAAGTTTCCAAATTCACCAAGATTATCATCAAGCTGATGTGATAGATCACTTTGAAATGAGAACCTCAAATGCAAATAGTAAAAGATTAGATCTTACTGATTTGAGGTGTCTGTCCTGCTTCCGAAGCTGGCTGATCTAGGGTTTGTCAAAGAAACCCTAATTTTAAAAACTTGGAATATTTCAGATATGATTGGATAGAAATATATATCTCTTCAAATGGAGCTGTCAAATGTACTCCTTTTCTGAAAACAATGGAGGGAAGCTCCCGAAACAGGAAGCCCTAGTTTTCCAATTTCTTCTGCAGAAATTCCTGTCACTGTTTCTATGATATATTCGAAATTAATACTCCTCTATGTATAAAATTTTTCACATATGTAGCCGCACATGTCCCTGATACAAAACCATACTTTTCATCAGAATTGGTTTCACCAATTGGGATTTATAATCTTTTTCCCAAGGTGACCTGTTACAGGACTGTTCAGAATAGCGAAGTTGTATGGCCTGCCACGTGTCATTGTTTCATCTTCTGGTTCTGAGCTTCAGACCACAGAAATTAAATTCCATGCTATTTTTTGAAAATCTTTAGGAATTCCATTTGGACCTCTGTATCCCAATCTATAGCAATTCTCCCCAGGTGTCATATTTAGGGATGAATTATGGAAGAGGCTGGAACCCTAACTTGGAGGGATCATATCGCCCAGAATATAGCGAATATGAGGCCTGATTTTGGAGACATTGTACATCCATAGTTTATATTTGTCCTCGGAAATTTTCAGCTCTTGAACCATCTCCAATATGGAGATATAGAGAATGTACCAAAACTTAGCAGTTTTAGTATTTAGGGTTTTTCTAGCTCAGGGTCAAACTAGGGTTTGACTTTCCTGGAGTTTCACCCAACCAAAAATATTGATCCAGGTCTCTAAAATTTGATTTTTATGAGGAGATAAATCCTATTTTGAGCTCACTCAAAAATTATTCTTCTGCAAGAGGCCCTAATTTCCCGCACCAAAAACTGAAAATGCTCGGAATCGAATTCTGCTTCGACAGAAAGATGTGCCCTTCAATGGAGAGTCAGCCTAGCCTTCTTTTGTTGATTGATTGTGGAGAGAGAACCAAAAATTAAGAAGCCCTAGATTTTGTAGCTGCACAATGTCTTCTTTTAGGGTGGCTCTGATACCATGTTGAATTTTCATATGCTAAGCTAGATCATTAGTATTTCATTTCAATTTCATAACAAAAAGCATATAAACAGGATCACTGAAAGATATACAAGCACAACCATACAAAAGGAACACAAAGATTTATCCTGGGAAAACCCTAAAGGAAAAAACCCAGCAAAATATTCCTCAATATAGATGCCCCAAAAGATAAAAGGTAAAACCAAAAAGGAGATCAAAGCCTAATCCTCCTCCTTCTCCAGCTACTCCTCTCTCCTCCACTAATGCGCTACACAAGTGAGAGTTTGTGCTTCAAATTTTTGATATATTTGTAACTTCAGAATGTATTCATCTATGTATCTTATGTATTGTAACCCGATGTTTATTATGGGATGTATCTATAATGTAATTGAGTTATATTGTCATGCCCCAATGTTCCGATCGGGAGGATCAATAATGTAAACAAGTCATGTCAAGTCATAGTGAGTAACCCTTCGATTGTCTAAGGGTTAAGGTCCCCGTAGTTTTGGGGCACTAAGGTTATTAGACTCTCCTAGTAGAGGTCGGCCCTAGTAGGGTTTTAGTCATGTTGGGATTAGTATAAATAGAGAACTGGAGTCTCTATTTATCACACAACTCATCCACATAGTTGAGGAAGGAGAAGACACTGGGGCTAGATAAGAAGAAGGTTACTGTTGTCGGGAGATCACTTACTGTTTTGGGGCTTTTACTATTTTGGTGCTGATTCTATCTTTGAGGAAGTTGCGTGGTTTTCTCCTTTATGGTTTCCCTGAGGAAAAACACTGTGTTCATTGTCTCTTATGTTTTTGTTGTACTTGTTATTCTCTCAATTAAAGATCCTAATAATGCTAGCTTAATGTTGAAAAACTAACATGGTATCAGAGCTAACCTAAGAAGAAGACACTTTGTAGCTGCGGGAACTAGGTCTTCCTAGTTTGTTGATCTTCCTCCACATATTTTCAGCAAATTTAAGGTGGAATAACTCTCCTCATTAGGGTGCATCTTTCTGTCGATGCAGAATCCAATTCTAAGGTTTTTCAATTTTGTACCCGACACTACTGCCAGAAATTAGCGGTTTTCACAGAAGAGGAATTTTTCAGTGAGCCCAGACCTGGATTGATATCCTCCCCAAAATCGAAGTTAGGGAAAAATTTCAAGGCATTTGGGTGGACAGATCTCCGGAAAAGAAAAACCCTAATTTGCTCCTGAATCACCTCTACAAGATTTCAGCTCAAGTTTTAGATCCGACATCTTGACCTAGTAAGATCTAAGATATTTTGTATTTCCATTTGAGATTCTCAGTTTAAGATGTCTCATCATACCAAGCTTGATGAAAATCTTGAGGGAGCTGATAACTTCCGAGACTAGAAGTATAAGATCTCTCTAGTCGTGGAAGAGAATGAATTAGACTCCTACATTCATGAGGAGGTTCCAGTTCCAGAGGGAGATGAGGAAAAGGCCTTACATAGAATAAGATGGTCATGGCAAAGAGGATCATTGCTGATTCTATTAAGGATCACCTTATCCCATAGGTGTCCTCTCGCAAGACACCTAAATCTATGTTCGATGCCCTAACCAAATTGTTTGAAGGAAAGAACATAAACCGGAAGATGACTCTGAGGAATCAACTGAAGAATATGAAGATTCAGAATGTAGAGACCATCCAATATTACTTCACAAGTGTTTCTCAAATGAAGGAACAATTAGAAGCTATAGATGAAGAAGTGGAGAATGCAGAGATTGTGATGACAACACTGAATGGCCTTCCTAGGTCATGGGATTCTTTCATCCAAGGAATCTGTGCTAGAAAGAAGTTAGTCAAATTCAGCAGACTATGAGAAGAATTTTCTCAAGAAGAATCATAGATAGCAGCTCAAGAAGAGAAGATGGGAAGTGAAGACCAAGCTCTCATAGTCCACTCCAAGAAAAGTAGAAGAAGATCTCATTACTCCAAAGGTAAGGATCCTCATCATAGAGATAACATTAGAAGGGACCTATCAAAATTGAGATGTTATACATGTGATGAAAGAGGACACTTCGCAAAAGACTGTCCTAAGAACAAGGGTCACTCTCATAAGAAGAAGGGGAACAAAAGAAGACATCATGATCATGATGTAGATGATGATGAACCATCCAAGAAGAGATCTAGATATGAAAGTGAAGATTCTTCAAGCGAGGATGAATATGTTCTGATCTCCTCTCTCACAGGTAACATTACTCGTGGAAGTGATGATTGGCTTATAGACAGTGGGGCTTCCAAACATATTACTGGATTCAAGGAATCTTTTGTGAGACTGTCAGAACATGAATCACCTCCCAAGGTGAACATTAGAGGAAATTTCAACTCAAAATGGGCCTCCTAAAATGAATTAATAAAATAATAGTTAAAATAATAAAATAATATTTATTAATTTTGGAGGAAGAAAAGAAAAAAACTATTTTTTTGTTTGTATTTTTGACATATCTCCTTGTGTTTTTACTCAAATTTCGATCAAGAGAGCTCGTTGGATGCAGAATTAAATTCCGCATCCAACGAGTACCCACTCGGCATACTTTTGACGGACCCCGCTACCCCAAAAACAAGAAATACCTGAAAAAATGGAATGATGAATTAAATTCCACATCCAACGAGTACCCACTCGACATACTTTTGACGGACCTCGCTACCCCAAAAACAAGAAATACTTGAAAAATGGAATGATGACATCATCATTCCATTTTTTTAGGTATTTCTTGTTTTTGGGGTAGCGGGGTCCATCAAAAGTATGCCGAGTGGGTACTCGTTGGATGTGGAATTTAATTCTGCA
>LPNX010330031.1:7860-18207 GCA_001517045.1 Pseudotsuga menziesii
CTGTTTCAGGTGAGACTGCAACCTGCGCGTAGGTTGTTGCTGAAAGGGCCAACACAGTGGGTCTTTTTTTGGTGCGACGTATAAGAATTAACTCGGGTCTGCCCTATTGCCCAACAAATTGGTTCCGTTGCCGGTTGAACTCAGTATTTTCTCAGAGGGGTTTATATTGTACCTCGGGGGCTATGATCTGGAGGGCCTCTGTGAGGGAAATCGGTGATTGGTTTGATCAGACCTGTCTGAAATTCGTGCAGCAAGAGAATACGAATCCGTGTCGAAGCGCAAGGGACTTTTTACAAAGGTATGTTTTTATGATGCTTATGAAATTTTCTTTGGTACTATCCACATAGAGTTGCACCAGTGGTTGTCCAGGTTAACAGAGAGGAGGACGAACTTTCAAGATCGATCGATTCCTGTGTGGACCCCTGCAAGGGTCAATCTTGTGCAACACGTGAACAACGAGGTCTCCCGCGCTGTTGACTTCTGGACGATGCGCACATTGGAAGCCTTCGCGACAAGAGTTTGCCATTGACATGAGCACGTCCTTCAGCGAGGCTGAACGACAGTTTTTCAAAGGCCCTCGTGGTAAGTTTTAAATCCCTTAAGCTGGAATATTAAAATACTATTGGTTGGAAAGGGCATATTATTTGAATCAGACTGTTAGTTTAGTAGTACTAACCTATGTTTGCAAGTGAGAATATTTTCGACGCACGAAGTGGGTTGCCACGAAGTGAGCAAGGGTCCAAAAGAGATTTTGAGTCCTACTCCTCAGGACAGACCACCGAAATCCCCCCTCTAAACCCTCACCAGCCAGACCCTGAAGAAAAACCTTCGGTAGGAAACCCTCCCGTCACTCCACAGCGTCGCCTTGTTACCCCTAGAATTCGGTCGCAGTGTGACAGGCAACCCAGTTCGAGTATTCCGGCCACAGCTCAATCTACTCCCGTGAACCCCCCCCCATCTACATCCTGTCCCCCTCCCAACCCTCCCAGAACCACCATGGCTCACCTAGCTGATGACATTCAGTTACCTATCTTCAAAGGAACGGGATCAGAAGACCCAGAACAGTTCTGGTTTTTATGTGAGGCTGTCTAGAACGCAAAGAGTATTACAGACCTGGACGTGAGAACTGCGCAGCTCATTACCTCCTTTCGCGACTGGGCTTTGACCTGGTTCATGAAATTCTCCAGTAATCAGCACCCCACTTTGGATGAAATCAAGGCCGCTATCATTAAGGAATTTAAGAAACCGAAATCCGAGTCGCAGAGCATCACTGAACTCAAAGAGATTCAACAGCGGCGAGGAGAATCCGTGTGGGATTTTGATCAGAGATTCAAAGTTCTATTAGACCAAGTCAGCTTCACCATTAGTCCTGCGCAGCACAAGGAATGGTTTATCGCAGCTTTGTTGCCACATATCAGAACTCCGCTCATGCAACAGAAGGTTGCCGACCAGCAAGAGGCTCTGGAAATCGCAATGAAGCTAGAGACCGCCCCCCTTGGAAATGATTCTGGTATTAATCAAATACAAGCGCAGTTGGCAGCTATGGCCCTAGAGCTTCGTGACATGAAGAAAGACAAAACCAGTCGAGAGGAGGTCTGGTGTACGCAATGTCGGTCCGAGGGTCATGATAGGGACCAGTGCCCTGTGGCCAGAACATATCTAAATATGGGTATGCCCAATCAATTCAACACCGGTGCTTTATATTGTGAGATTTGCCGAACCCCTGGCCAGCACCTCCCTGAGCACTGCCATCTCCTTCAGAGATATGTTCAAGTTCCTAAAAACCCTAACTGCCAGTTCTGTAAATCTGTAGGGCATAATGAAGACGAGTGTCGTAGCTACGACCTTATGCGAGAGCGCACCTCTGACACCTACCGACTCCACAATGACACCCAGACTAATGATGGCTATGGTTACCGTGGCGGCACCTCCGAACGAGGTGCTTTTGGCGGTCGCAGCCGTGGTGGGATGACCGGAAGAGGTAGAGGTCAGATTGTGTGTTACAATTGTAACCAAGTTGGTCACTTGGCTCGTGACTGTCGGAACCCCACTACGACCTGTCGGTATTGCCGCGCAGTGGACCACGTGATTGAACAGTGCCCCCAGCTCCTCGCAAAGATTTAGGAAAATAACCGTGGCCCTATCCCAAATATTCAGTTGATCTCTGTTGAGCAACGACTTACCCCAGCTCTCAATGTGGTCACTCGGAGTGGAGTTACGATGCATATTCAAGACACGCCAAAGCAACCTACCGTGGAGCGCGCATGTAAGGCATCCGAGAAAACCTCAGCCCTGGACACCGTGAAGGACCTAGCACCAATTCAGGAGGCCCAGTGCGATAGTGTTGACCCTAGTGCTGTAGAAGTACCTGCGCGGAAACATCAGCAGGCATCGCAGCTACAAGAGGCCTCGACAGACAAAGTAAGTACACTATCCTCTTTCTTGTAGAGCTATATGAAACTCTTGCGGAATCAGAATGCTCTAAAAGAGCTGCAAAAAGTTCTTGCTGTCACAGACCCTCAGAGAGAAATTGATCAGGAGAAAACTGTTAGTCGTGTCCGAAGAACGGGAAGGGAAATGAGATTGAACGTGCAGATAGGAGAGTATGACATGATTGATGTCATTTTGGATCTTGGATCAGACGTTAATGTCTTACCCAAGCAAACATGGGGAAAAATGGGAAAGCCTTCCCTGGTTTGGTCACCTATACAACTACGACTAGCCAACCAGCAACGGATTGTACCGCTAGGGATACTTCTTAGTGTTCCAATTGACATTGATGGGGTCAGTACTCTAGCAGATTTTGAAGTTATTGAGATCATTGATGACAGCAACCCTTACCCAGCTCTGTTGGGAATTCAGTGGGCCATGGCTAACGCTGCAATCATCAACCTTAAAAGGAGACAGATGACCTTCGAAGGAAATGGGCTGCGCGTTATCATACCCCTCGACCCATCCCACGGAGAAAGATATACAGAACCCCTCAGAGATGAAGGAGAACAGGATACTCTAGACCACATTTACAACATCACAGCTAAGGACGCAGATTATGTCGAGCCGGACGACGATGGTGTAATAGATTGGCAATGTGATAGCTCCTGCATGTCTGATTCAGACGATGGTCTGGAGAACTGGTAGAACCGACTGTACGAGCTACATGGCCACAGGTGCGCGCAAATCACCCAGTCTCTTAGATGCCTTAGCGCACAGCCTAGAGAGTTGCCTACATGTGTTGGGATGACAGAACCTGGGGAGTTTCTTACACATATGTCAGACCGAGCACCTCAGTCACAAAACACCCAGAGTATGGAGATAGCACTAGGAGCTATAGCAGCATGGGGGACCGATTCTACAAAGTCTAACCCCAGTCGGGGAACCTGTCAGAAATTCATGTGCCACAGATTCATAAGCCGGGATCAATAGGTGCGAAATAAGCTCAAAGGGCCGAATAGCCTTCAGGGATATTTGAAGCAGAACTATACAGTAAGGGAAAACACACCCCACAAAGAGTGGGTGCATAAGGGTGTGCATATATTGGATCCTGTTGAAAAAAATCGGCACATCGAGGTTGAGCTCCAACACGATATTATAAGTGGGGATTGTTTTATTAGCTTCTTGATCACACTCTTTATTAATAAATCTGGTCCTGTTGTAGATATAGCTTTCCGATCAAGCTACGACAGGGCAACTGATGATTACCTAGGAGTTGACTACCAAACCAAGGGGTAGAGCCACGTCGCCAGACCTTCAAACCTAAGGGTCCTGTCGCAAACATTATCAGGACGGGTCGAAGGGCACTATTGTGCCAAGGGTGCTTGTTCTTCCGACACTTCAACCACGATTATGCCGAGGACCAAAAACTTAGCGAAGTTCAAAATTCGAACGTTGGGAAGCAGCCGATTTGGTGGCGGCTGAGTTTTAATTGCTTTAAATGACTGTACTAAG
Source organism: Pseudotsuga menziesii (assembly GCA_001517045.1). Lineage (NCBI taxonomy): Eukaryota > Viridiplantae > Streptophyta > Pinopsida > Pinales > Pinaceae > Pseudotsuga > Pseudotsuga menziesii. The sequence continues at coordinate 11,806 of LPNX010330031.1, forward strand.
ACCGGCACTCACGCTCCACATGGACAAGATTTCTGTCAGATTCGGTACATTCAATGTGCTGTCCTGCCCGACTTGATTGTTGGCGTGTATAAGAAGATGCCTAAGTTAGAGAAAATTGCATTATGCACCTCTTCAAGATTTCTGAGTGAACCCATGACCACCGAACGAGAGATTGACGCTTTGGTCAGAGAATTCGAGCAAGAGGGTCTGATCACTTGCTCCAATCGACCGCTTGCCATAGCACGCGGTGAATACACTCCCCCAGCACCACCACGGCTGATGCAAACACGGTCTGCCAGGAGAAGGTCTAGAACGGAAGTTCACACCAAGCGCAACCAAGACCGGCCACAACAAACAGGGAAAACACCAGCAGCTCACCCTATGGAGGCCTTTGGGTCTGCACAGGCCCCGGCTGGGGGAAGGGAGAATATTCCACCACCAAGGCCACCATATCTCACACCTGTTCAACCTGGTACTGTGGTACCACGTCGGACAAAGCAGTTTACATTAGCCACACCCTCGCTGCCACAGGGAGTGCAGTTGATAGGGAATATGACAGGAAAGATTGATCGGCTTAAGTACAGCGATCGCGACACCAATGACCTTGGCAAGTTTCCATAGTTTGAACCAGCAGAATACTTACACCGCGTCCAGTATCCGGATCATAGGGTCACACTAATGGAAGTACAACCATGGGCTGTGGGTCTGGACAGAGCTGGCCTCCTCAAGATATTTCAAATTCCCCATTTCGGTCGCGGCATCCAGGTGACTGTAGTGGCCAAACAGTTACTAGCACTGGTACATGATGGCTACTTATGGATAGGGGACCACCAACTTCCTATTGATGCTGCCCTCATCCATAAGATCATAGGTTTACCCATGGCCGGACCTGATCCAGGAACTGAATTTCCGTCCAAACATGATGACACAAAGCTCGCGCAAACCATGAAAGAGCGGTTTGGCCTGACAAAAGGCAAGTGGGGATATCACACTTCCGCGATTCAGGAGAAGCCCATTCGATTTGCAGCTGAACTTTTAGCTTGCAAACTCATACGGAAATGCAGGCCAACTGAAGTACCTGCTCCGGTTATCCGGATTGCTATGAACTGCGCTGAGGGGTATACTTATAACTGGGCCGAGTATCTTGCGAAGGAGTTTCTGGAGGATGTCCGCGATGCACAAGAAAAAGGTAGACCTTTTCATTATTCCTGGCTTTTAATCCTTATTGCATTAGTTGGGTGGAAAGAACCCACCGAAGCCCAGTTTGTAGAAATAAGCCCCGGCATGCCAGCAGCAGCAAGGTATGCCTCCCTATGGCTATCTTCAGATAAGGAAACTCAGCAGATGACGAACACTGTGTTCGTCTTCTATGCTATGAGTATTCATTATGAGATTGTGAGAACACCTCGACTTACCAATGAAGTATTTTCCCAATACGAGGGTGTCGCGCACTTTAGTGCCGATATGCATCATGTGTTCATGCAAGCTCGTGCAGATCCACAATGGCAATGCCACAAATTGCCATATATAGTCACTGAACCAGATATCAGGAGGATAGTTCAGCACTGGCCGGCTGAATGGTTGAAAGATTTAGGGAAAAATCCCTCTATTCCGGTTCCCCCAGCTACCAATATTGACACAGGTACTAGCCAGGCGCAGCAGAAAAACTTGTCGGAAGAAAGTGAAGACCTCAGCGATTCGCAGGGGGATGCCGACGGCCAGGGTGGAAACGGTGGACAAGATAAACAGGATGAACAGGATGAGGAGTCGGACAAGACCTTATTAGACCCTAACCCGCCAACGAAGCGCAAATCACCAGAACTAGCCGAGGTAACCAAACCGCAGTCCCGTAAAAAGGAAAAAGCGTCGAAGGACAAAAATATTGAGGACGAAGCCACTGTCACACTCGATATGCCAGAGAAAGCTCTAGAACAGTCTACCTCAGCACTTACAAAAAAATGGTCAGAGTTTGCGGAACTGCATCTTTCCGGGCTCTCAGGCATTGCAAACAGGGTATCAGAGCTAAAAGAACTAGCAGCGAAATCAGCACACAATACTGCGACAAGTAGCACTACAGCACCCGCACAGCAAGATATTAGGCAAAGGCCACCCAAAGACCACCAGGGACAGGTAGGAAGTGCAAATCTGACACAACTTGACACAGACTCCCGACCACAGATGGATATAACCGCGAGGGTCGATTATACAAAGCTATCTATGTTAGAGTTGCATCTTTGCCAGCTCGCGATTACAAAGGAAATCCATGCCTGAACCCACTCATCCCAGGCCCAATTGGAAGACACCATCAAACAAAACAAAACCTTTGCCGCACGCCTAGATGAAATCACACAGCAGAAGAAGGAGGCTGAACATACAACAACTACATTGCTGCGAGCATTGAACGAGGCATGTCGAAGTCTCTCTGACCCCGACATATAGGAAACAAAGGAACCAGAGCAGAAAATTGCTAAGCTAAGAGACTATGTCCAGCAGTCCCGCAGCGAGGTTGAAAGGATGAGAATAGAACACCAGCACTAGATTGTAGAACTTCAACTCCGCATTCCCCCGGAGACTCCACCCGAGGTTCGAGAACAGCGTCAGCAGGACATCAAGGCTTCAGCAGCAAAAATATCCGATAATGTGGCCAGCGTTGCAAAATTAATGGAAGACAGCATAGACGCATGGGAGAACCTACAGGACCATCCAGATGTAGGTAAGATCCAAGAAACCATCAAGTTGCACTAGGATGAATTAGACGCAGTCAAAATAGAAATCAAGACGCTGCCACCAATGCAGAAAATGGCTAAAGTGAAGCACAACAAGGAACTTCAGCAGGAAATTGAGTCCTGCAGGATGAAGGTAACGCTACTGGAGAATGCGTTATAGCCCCTGGTGGATGAAGCATTAGACTTGAGCAACACTGCGGAAAGTCAACTCAAACTTTTGAAGACCTACGACAATTTTGCACAGGAAAGAGCTGACACAGACTCATCTTCAGTCTTACAGGAATTGGTGGAAAAAGAGAAAGCTGTTGATGATATACTACGCACTCTCACCAGTCGTTTCTAGATCCTCACGCAAAAGATTCTCCCACCAGAGCCTTTGCAGAGTGACCCGGGACGAGCCACTGGTGAGTCTTAGGGGCCTGTTGGGGCGCGCACCCTAGGGACTATTAGTTTTGGTAACTTTGCGGCTGTTGGTAAGCGGAGCTACGAGTCAAAATAGTCTTAGGGGTGTCAGGGTAAGTCAAAACCCCTTTTTGTAATAAACCCATGGTTTAAATCCAGGGTTTAGGGTTTTTTGGGTGCCCATGGTCTGAAGCCATGGTTTTGTAAAAATGCGTGGTATAAATAAGCGCTTATGTAAAGAAGAGAGGTTAGGCTTTTTGATGTAAAGAAAGATTAAGGTGAAGTAAGGTTGATTTTGTAAGGAAAGGATCAGTCCCAGCTGTGTGCGTGGACGACCTCTGCAGCTGTGTGCGCAGAGGGTTTTGTAGGAAGTAAAGAAAGATCTGCAGCAGTGTGCACAGAAGCCTGCTGCTGTGTGCGCGGCTATTAAGGACTGAAGGGATCTGCAGCTGAGTGCGCAGATCAACTGTGGTTTTGAGGAAAGAGGAATAAAACGCAGTTTGTGGACGTAGCCCCTACAATGGGGGTGAACCACGTTATATTTGGTGTCGTGGTTTTATTGTGTTGTTTCTGTTCCTGCTATTTTCATGCATTAAACTGAATACATCTGATAACATAAGATCACTGCTAGTAATAAGCTTCGTTGTGAATTCCCCGTAGTGGGTTATGCAAGTTTAGTTTGTTTATTGTGCTGCGAAGTCATATGTGAATGAATGATAAATTTACAAGTGTTGATTAATAATTGCTTTGAAGGTTAAGGTACAATAATACCCCTCCTTGCATGCAGAAACCTGATTCTGCGGCACCCCATTGCTGTTTCGGGTGAGACTGCAACCTGCGCGCAGGTTGTTGCCGAAAGGGCCAACACAGTGGGTCTTTTGTTGGTGCGATGTATAAGAATTAACTCGGGTCTTCCCTATTGCCCAACATGATTATAAGGATTATTAGGTACAAAGTTGTCGCATTAGAAACCATTGCAAGTGTTTATCTATTTCAAATATTAAAGAAGAAATAAGGTAAAACAATGGAATCTTGGATATCTCAACATTGATTATTACAAGACTAAGAAAAACAAAATGCAGAACCCTGAAAACCCCACAATCTATTAAATGGCAACTATTTTGCTTTCAATTACACTTAGTAGTAGTCATTCATCAAAATGAAAAATGACAATTTATTTGTGTCTACACTAATTACTTATTTTAAAGTCCATTAGTATGAATTGTACAGAATATGCAAAGGTAAGTAATTCAATTGATGCAACTGGTGCAATATTTTGATACAATTTGACAAGTTCATCCAGAGACAGGGGTCACCAAATGCCCAGTTAAATATATTATCATATAAATATCTAAGAGGGTGTCATTAACAGAGCTCACCACAGGTTCTAGTGCATCATCATGTTTGCACATTACCCAGGGTACACATGTATACATTCCCATAGCCATCTAGGTAGCCCAATTCATGTAATTCACTCCAGCAGGCCAAAACAATGTTTCTTTAGGTTTATACTCATTTTCCACTTGTAAGAACACTTTGTTATTAGTCCTAATATTAAGAAATCAAACCAGAAATCAAACCAAGTTTACATAGAAAGTTCAAACGCATGCCATATCGCTCTTTTCTGCATCAAGAGATTGCCCAAAATCACCTAAATCACACTTAGACTTGGTTTATAGGGTCTGAAATTAACTCAGGTCTGTTCTTTTTAGGTTTGTTTGCACCCCTTTTGTGGAGAAAAAGATCCCATAATTCAAAACCCCCTAATACATGTTGTCACTCAATGGCTGTCTCACTAGTGCAAGAAGGCCATTTCAAACGGTTGGGGCCAGATGCAATTTCTGGGTAACTTTGGCATAATAGATACCTTGGACATGCTTTCAACACTATGATATGAGGAGTATTTTTTCAAAATATAATAATAACACCAATCCATATAAAATACCTCTAATCTTTCTCAAATGAATATCCTCCAAGAAGCACGAAAGAGTGATGCACAGCCTCCAAACCAGGTACGAAGATCCTCAAAAACTAGACACTGTCATGACAGGGCCATGAAGGATGGCCATGAAGGATGCATAATGTACACTTAAAAGGGTGGATGTCCGTCAAACAAATGGAAAGGATCCCACAAGGTACAATGTCTTCATCATAACTATTCCCTACAGGTTGATTGCAGCCACCATTATGGTAAATGCTGATCAATAACAAGCCCCTTTAACACAAAGAAAATGCAGATTTAGAGTTGCTGCTATGGACAGCCAATACATATGTTGCTGAAAAATACACCTAGATCTGTTAATACTCCTTTTACTGCAAGTTTGAAAGTGAAACAGTCCACAAATTGCCCACTGAATTCTGTGCTAGTGCTGCTAAGGATAACTCTGCTTATACAGAGCTTGTTCTGCTGAGTTTAAGACTGATTTAAGGCTACCATGAATGCCCTTGGTCAATTCTGTTAGTGCCTCATTCCTGCTACAAGATCCTCTTAAAAGGAGGAGCGATTTACATGCCTTCTTTTGCCAGACCTGAAAGTTCTAATAGACTGGTCCATTATAAAAAGGCCAAACATCAGGTGAAGATGCGAATGACTGTAAGCAACACTGAATATAGTTATCAAGTTTGCTGGGTTTTCAAACTACTGAAATTGGTCACCACAAATTGACCATTGGATGTAGTAGGCATAGTTGAGCTATCGTTCATTGGCAAAAACTGAACAAATTGGCCTGTAAGTGATACAACATTTTTTCTCACTATCATCAAGTTTTTTGACATAGCTTTTAAAATTAGTCCTTTCAATAACAGCTTCCATATTCCTGCCAACCATTTCACCTTGACTCAGACTTCTAAGCCCTTCAATCGGTTTCCAAAATTGCAACAAAGAATTTCTTACTTTGGGTGTTATGTTAACTCTTTATGACTGATTACCTCTCCATGAATGAACTGCAATGGTCTCGAAAGTGTCTGATTTTGACCAGAATGTCCATCATGAATTTGAGCTATAATTTCCATCCATCATCATGCTAATTGCAATACAAACATTCATAAACAGGCTACTCCAAAGTTATCTCACCATCAGGAATATATTCAGCAAATGGACCAGCAAATCTCTCCACCCAATGTTTAAGATTCTTAGTTTCTTTGTAGCATAGAACTTTCTTTGTAGCCATAGAAACAACAGTCTTGGCACTCCACTCATCATTTGACCCTGTTGCTGTGCAAAATCCAGCCGTGCCATAGGAGTTGAAACCCCAAATTCTGCTTGGCTGCTTGC
>LPNX010330031.1:18671-61090 GCA_001517045.1 Pseudotsuga menziesii
ATGAACATTGAAGACTAGTGCCAATCCCCAAGGAATATGGAGTCTCAAGATAATTCCCCCTTGGGCCTTGTTTGAAAGTGTTTAACTGGAACCTATTCATAAAACACATATTCAAAAACACATATTCATAATGCTGAGAAAGTTGAAACATCATTCATACACCATACTAGATTATAGGAACTAGTAGCATATCCAAATAAATGCACTGCAAACTCGAAGACACCATTTACATTGTAAAAACTATAAATATAACCTAAATAAGCACAGAGGTGAAAGGGTGTACTCTTCTTTCTTCTCTGTCGCATTTGGCATGCGAGGCCTTCCTGGAACTCAGCGCACTAAAACAGATGTATTTTTTGGCAGCTACATTCCTTCATCAAGATATTCTGAAATTAAAAAAAATACATAAGCTATATCAAAACCTACACTAACCATTGGAATGGAGATGTCTTCAAGCCACTTCGAAGGTTTAGGCCTAAACAAAATACAACTGGGGCAAATATATGGGATATTTGCCACCCAAACACCCACTATGGAAACAACAGTTCATCAACATACACCATATATCAAACACCTAAAACACCCACTATCGCAAACTGCGATGGGGTAGCCAAAATATTAGTCATATATTTGTAGAAAAAAAATGGAGTTTTTATCATTGAACATAAAATAGTAAAACATGGCTCAAATTATAGATATTGAAAGTCCAAAGAGTTCTTACCCACAAACGCAGAACAACAGAGAAGGCACTCCATGGGCAGGCATATGAAACCTTCAAACCACATGCTCTCCTAGCAAATCACAGGCTCTTGTAGCTAAAGAAAGAATATTTACCAGTTAATTGCAAATGTTGAACACCACATAAACTAGGTTTCAAATCACAAGCTCTTGCAGCAAATCACAAGCTCTGGCGGCTGAAGAAAAGACCTACCAAATACTGAAAGAGGAGGAAATTAGGTACATCTGATTCGAAATTAAGAACTCAAGACAAAACCTTAACAATGAAAAACGGATGGAGGGGCTATCCATACTCTTTTTTACAAGTGTTTGTTCACTAGACTACTTGGATAATCCTTTTTCCAAGTTAGCATAATCTTTATCTTTCATTTGAGCAATTTCTGAATTAATTTCAGAGTTCTAGGGTTATACACAAATTTTAACTAAAAAAAAGGGTGATCAAATTCAACTGAAAAAAAAACATTACAAACTCATACCAAAGAGAAATTGTTCCAATTACAAAAATAACAAGCAAAAGAACATTTCAATACTAAATTGTCATATTGAAATGTACCTTGAGATCTATTCATACAGTCCAGAAAAAAGACCGAGAAGATCAAGCTTCATTTAAAGCAGATTCACCCCTCATTGTTAATCCCTCTGTGCTATGATTAATTCCAAGATTATTTGGTACTCTAACAACAACTAGTACCCAAAAATATATCATCATCTGATTCCTAAGTCATAACCCCAAGGGATCCATTAGATCCCTACCTTCTTACAACTCAAAGTCGTCTTCCAGCTTCAATGTTTGGGAAAAAACCTCCTCTTCATAATCGTCGACCACAAAATAGGGATTGTGCTCAATTGGACAGAACCTGTAACCAGTGAACACATAGAACGCAAGTGTTACCAATTCTTCAGCCATGACACTAGTCCAGGGATACCGGTAAGCAGTTATGGTGATCAAAGCATAAACTACAATGCGACTGAAGTAAATATAGAAGACCACCACAATGCAATACTGTCTGAACAGATTCAACTTCATCAGATTCACAACTGCCTTGCCGTCAGTATGTGCATCCTGGTGCAAATTATTTATAGACCAGATAATGGGGAACAAGACAGCACAACAACAGATCATGTAAACTAGGAGAAACACCTGGTTCCAAGCAAGCCAATCCTTGGCATACGGCCCAGTCTCATCGATCACCACAGTAGCAATATTGTCTAAGACTTGCAAGGGAATGAAAACAATGAGAACTTTCTTCTCCTTTCCTTGCAGGTAGGGTTTAAAGAAGGACCAACCGGTGCCAATCAAGACAATCAGGGTAAAAAGCATAATTCCCTTTAGAAAACTAAAAATATAAAAAAGATCATCCCATCCATGGGTTTTTTCGGTTCTCTTAATGAAATACTTGTCCTCTTCCTCGCAGAGTAGATTTAGAGCTTTCAAATAGATGAGGGCGGCCATCAATACATGGGTTCGGTAGGTCGTAAGACAGTTTTTCATAACCACGTAGATCCAAACCCCAACCAGCGCAATAGATATCAAAGACAGTGAAAAAAGATTCAACAGAAGGGTTTCACCGGCCGAAAGATAATGCCTGGTTCCATCACTGCCCCCCTCAAGATTATAAATAACTGTAGTTACATCCATTGAAACCATGATGTCACAGATACAATTAGCAAAGACCAAAGTAAACTGGTTTTCTTCGACCTCTTTGAAAGTTTTGTTGAAGGGAAATGAATTCTCCAAATCCTTAAATGTAAGGAGGGGTGTGATGAGCTTACTCTCGAGTACACAGTGAATTTCTCCATGTTCCAAATCTTGCAAGACGTGAAGCCAGACATCTCTGGTGCTCAGGAAGAACCCCATGGACTCCAGGTCGATATCATTCTCCTTGATGGCCTTGTACGAGGAATCCTTCACATAGATTTCTAGGAGGCCTTTGTGTGTGAACTAGAATTCCTCAAAGGGAATGATGAAATGGTAGTCGAATCGAATCTTTGAATGTCGGATTTCAGCTGAACAAAAGGGAAAGAACCCCTCAAAAATACCACGATTTCCATTGCAGAAACCCTTGAATTGGAATCCATCCTGAAGATCTGAGATGAATATTTCATTGCATTGCAGTAGCGTCCTGGTAATCACCAAAATGCTGTGCAGAGGAAAGAACATAGGGAAAAATGGCCATATATTGAAACACACCTTGTGCCATTTAAGCCTTGAACAGGGTCACCTTGGGCTTGAGCTTGAGTGAAAAGTAAGATTGTTCTACATTGGCACCCACCACTTCACGTTGGTGCCAAAACCCAAATTGTGAAACTACACTAACATGATAGAATGAAATTTGTATTTGTTTAACTTAATTTTTTTATATGTATTAATAGTATATAATAAAAAATTACTTGGTATATTTTTTTAAAATTTTATATGTATTATTAGTATATAATAAAAAATACTTAGTAACATTTTTTTTAATTTATAATGTAAATAGTTTAATAATTAACATTATTTATAAATAAAATATTTAAAAAAAAATGTATATAGGTATATTTGTATAGTTATTTTTAAATATATAAGTAATAGCTCACCGCTAGGACATTGTCATAGTTAATTTACCACTAGGACGTTGTCATAGTTAATTTGGTGTTAACAGTGGAGTTGTAACACATGAGGCTCTGCAACTTAGTACGTTCTAGGGTGTCTATGAATCCATTTGTAGTCTTAGAATTTAGTAAAATATACAACATTGTCAAAATTGTAATTTTTCATTGCCGAACTGATCCACAACTAAAAATGACCAAATAAATGACCAATTGTTATGTGGTCATTCTTTTCTAGATACCCCGTGACCAAAATTGGTCATTTATCTTGGTCTTTTTTAGTTAGCCCGTTTAAATTTATCAATTTTGGTCATTTATCCCTTGAAAAATATTGTGGTGACCAAAATTTTTGGTCTCCTGGTCACTACTCTCTCATTTTGCACTAGTGTAGTTTTCTCATATAAGGTTGATGATATTGTATTTTTTTAATAATTGGTTATTTATGAAGCTATATTATATTTTTGAGATCAAGAATTCTCTCTCCACAGTCCTAGGGATTCTCTACCTTTGATCACATGCTCATCTCTTCACAGAACTAGTAAAGATGGAGACATTTTGCATTTTCCTGGACACTTGTTCCTAACACTTGGGGATTATTTTAACTCACATGGTTTTTTGTTCAAAGATGAAATATATCAATTTCTTGGGTGTTCCTCACATGGTTCTAATTCTCAAGCAATTTTTCTCTCTCATCAGTTGACTTCAGTTGCTCTACATGGGTCTAGTTTTCATCCAACAATTGTCTATATTTATGATTTAGTTGAGCATATGTTTCAAGGAATTCTGAAACCAATGTGGACATCGGTTATTCCTCTACCCTGTATGCTGCAAGTGTAGAGAAAAGCAAACACAACAACATATCCTTCCCCTAGAAAATCAATTTAATCAACATGAAACTAAACTCATACCTCAGATTTGAGTACTTTTCATCTTCGCTCCAAAGTACTTCTTGCAATATTCAGTATCTGTAAAAGAGATCAAAATACAAAAACATAACATGAGAGCATCATGACAAATCAATGGAATATGTTATTGATCATGGAGTCTAACAACATTTAACTGATATTAACACACATTAAATACAGGAAAGGGTAACAATTCTGTATTAATAATAAAAGAGAGTAAATTTACAACCATAAAGCCTTGATGTTTCTATATTTATCCTCCACGACAGATATATAGTCCTTCACACTTACAATAATCTCTTCACACACAATCTCACTCTATCTTGCCTCTAAACCATATCTCAGTTCAACAACATTGTTACAGATGATTTTACCACACATGGTTAATCACACTTTTATGGCCTTCCCTGTCGCTCTACAGACTCTTTGGACTCCATGGACTAATTTTATACCTTTGATGTTTCCAATATCATCCCTAAAAACACCCATTATTTTCTGTACATGAATTTTAATCCCTTTCTCGCGTATATACACGGATATTACCCTTAAACGCGCGTACATTGGGATGTGTGCAAAAGGCCAAATATTTTTGGAGTTTTCCTTGATGTGGATCCGAGTCACTTGTCTCTTGGCCTTCCATATGCCTCGAGATCACTCAAATTTGACCTTCCATTACCCCATTGAAGCACTATATAAGGAACCCTTTTGATACATTAAAGAGGGGGAATTGAAGAGTAAGAAAACTATAGTCCATTGTTGCCGTAGCTTGCTTATACTTGAGTTTGCATCCCTTTGTCCCTTGGAACACTTTATGTTCTTCCCAATATTTCCTTTTCTTATGAGCTTTCTATCGAGAGATGGAGGATTGAGGTGGTGGAGGACTCAATTTTTTCGGTTTGTAGACGTGCCGACAGAGGTTGTCACTTATGTAATCTCTGATTTACTTAATAGAAACATCTTTTCTTGTCCAATGATATGCATTTAAATGAATGTTGAATCCATGGATGTGTTTAATTGCTTATGTGTCATTTATTATATATGCTAGAGTAGGCCTAACACTATATCATATAGCATGCTTTCCTTGTTTACTGTTGTTGAGAGTAAATTGCTAAATCAAGTGGTATTGGAAAAAGCTCAATGAGGATCTACTAAAACCATCTGGAATAAGGTATGTTTCGAGATCCTTTAGTGTTAGATGTTGTATTTCTATTGCATATTGGGAAGTGATTGATTTCTGTAGCTTCTCTGTCTATTGTGGTACACCCCAAGCCATAGGAGTTTTTCTCTGTAACAGAATTGGTGACCATACTGGGGAGGTTCCTAGTTATTTTTATTTGAGGTTTTTTGGTATTCAATGTGCTTCTATTGCTCTGATTTCTTTGTTTCCGTGTTGGGTCTATGGGAATGATTACCCAGTAGTATCCTGGAGAAGTAAATTTTGTCTCAGTTTGTCCATTTACCTTATTTTTCTATCTTTTTCTTCCTATACACGGGTTTTTCTTTCACAGTCGCATGTACACACGGGTTTTATTGGAATAGTTGCATATGTACGCAGGTTTACTGAGAATCGTCGCATATGCCCTGATGTTTTTCTTTTTTGAGAATATTAAGTGTTTTTGGGTGAGCTTAGGTGATTGATGATTCTTCTTTGAAGCTTCTGGAGTATGTATCTCCCCTTTGTTTCTGACCAAAGACTCTTTTTTATTTGATTTTTGAAAAATGTTCTTGTCATTTAATTTTCTATTTTTTGTTTTGGGATTAGTGCATTAGGTCTCTTTTACCTTGGTGATTTAATTAGATTCTATTTGTGAGTGCTTGCAGAGTCTGAGGGTTGTAGAGTCATACTTTTTCTTTTTATCTCATTTAATTCAAAAATACAAAAACATTTTGTTTTTTTTTGCATTGTTATGCATTGGGTGCATTTTGCATTAGCATGGTAATTGCATTAGGTTTGATTGGTGAATATTAATCATAGTTTTATATAGTAAATGGTTGCATATACATTTGAAGGAAAAATTTTACACTTCACAAAACACAACAGTGCAAAAGAAACACAGTAACATATCCTTCCCCTAGAAAATCAATTTAATCAACATGAAACTAAGCTCATACCTCAAATCTGAGTACTTTTTGTCTTCACTCCAAAGTCCTTCTTGCAATATTTAGTATCTATAAAAGAGATCAAAATACAAAAACATAACATGAGATCATCATGACAAATCAATAATCTATGTTATTGATCATGGAGTCTAGAAACATTTAACTGATATTAACACACATTAAATACAGGAAAGGGTAACACTTTTGTATTAATAATAAAATAGAGTAAAGTTACAACCATAAATCCTTGATGTTTCTAGCTTTATCCTCCACAATAGATATACAATCCTTCACACTTATAACAATCTCTTCACACATAATCTCACTCTATCTTGCCTCTAAACCATATCTCAGTTCAACAGCATAAGGGTGATTTCTTTGGCCTCCTTCACTCAATCCACGAAGGCTCCATTTGTAGGCCAGATTACATGAGATTCACTTAGGAAATGGATAGGAGGTGATCCCAATAAGTGAGGAAGGTGAATGACACCTCTCCCTAGCTAGTAGTAATCAACTCCATGGACGCTTTAGTAAGGAAGATTCTATAGTATTAATTTTTCATGTTTTAGGTCCACCGATGCACTTGGTTAAAGGAAGAGCACCGAAGGCACCTATTTCCAATAGAAAAACATGAGCCGATAATTTTTTCTCCATAGGACAGTGCACCGACAACGCTTTGTCATAACTAAGAAAATGCGTCAGTCAACCTAAGGGTGGAAAAAATTTACCAAAGTAATCTCAGGAAATGATTTTTGAAGGGTCATCATGTACTAGTGTATTTTTCAAATGCAATATAATGTCCCCCAAAATTTGAAGCTAGAAGGAAGTGATAGGTGAAATACTTTACTAGACATCAATCCAATATCAGAGGCAATCAGAGATGAGATCAGAACTGAGATAAGACCAATAACTAACTTGTATTACTCAACCATGGATGTGGACCAATACAATGCAGATCCATGATGATGATCATGTCATGGCTACCAACAATACAATGTAGATCCATGAGCAACTGATGTAGAAGATAGAACATGGCTACAAAACATACAAACTAGATCCATGTTATTTGACCTCAAAAACTGAACACAACCACCAAACATACAATGTATATCCATGTTAAGAATCTAAATAATACTCTATTGCAACCTGAGTATAGACAATTCTGTTGATTATTCCTAAATGCTCAGGGCCTTCCTTCCAATCCCTAACCAATATGATTCTAGCCATGCGAATAAATATCTTGATGTCAAACATGGCAGAAACCACATGATTACCAGTAATTGATGTATATTGTTAACAAGTGCAAGGGAAATCACCATTAATGTCAATGATCCCCAAGGTATCTTAGTACATTATCTCAAGTGTTAATATATGTTTTGAAGTCAAACACTCGATAGAATCTTTCAATCAGAGGTCATTGATGAAAACCTACTATTGAAAGTGAGGAAACTTGCCATTGAGGCATGCAAGCTTCAAGGTACTTGACTAGGTTTCTAAGTCTAGATCCTGGATGATGAGCAGAAGTCGACATGAATAGACTCATCAAAGGAGGGACATGATGTTTTCCCCATCATCGACATGAAACATGGAACAAGAGTTGATTTGAAGTGGTGAAACTAAATCAGACACGACCGATTTTATGGATAGTTAAAGTTACTGACGAGTTGTTTTTCGGAAGAGACATCCTTTGAACAATTTGCGGCATGACAAGTTACTTGGAAGCATTGAATTGAAGATATTGAAACCAAGTGTAATGCAAGGAATATGAAAAAAACATTCTTTGAATTGACTCAAAGGAGTTAGGTCACTCACGAAAGTGGATTGACTCAGAAAAAAGTTGAATACCCAACTGTTCTGATATGCAAATGTAGGAGTTAGGTCACTCACAAAAGTGGATTGACTTAGAAAAAAGTTGAATACCCAACTGTTCTGATATGCAAATGCAGACAAGTGCCATGTTCAAAGGTGGATTGAAACTGCCATAAATACAAATCAAAATATGATCCGGATTTATGCAGGAACACAACAGAATACAAAAATAACCATAGAAACAAATATGCAGCAGAAATAACACTTCATTTCATTAATCAAAGAACTAAAACTTGTTTACATACAGAATGGAAATAAACTAGCTAGAGTGTTGGTAGCTTATCTCTGAGAAGAGATGTGGCAGGTACATGAATCTGAACTCTGTGTTACAATGAGGCTCTGTTATAACTAGATATTGTTCTTAGTTTATCTATTCTTTTTGTCTTAATTTTCAACCATTGGTTTAAAATGATTTTACATTTTATGTTGATTTTAAGAACTTTTTACAATCATGAATTTTTGTTGGATTTAATGCTTTTAATGGTTGAATTATTTCATTAATTTAGTTTTAAGGTTTGTATTTTGGGATTATTAGTTAATATGTATATCTTTAAGCTTTCAAAAACTTATAATAAAAGTTTATTCCAAGTTTTATTTAAAATCTAACCCTCATTTTTGAGTCCTTTGTCAAATATTTTCATGAGGAGATTTCTGTAGCAGCTATGTTTTTCCTGTTTTTGTCATTGTCATTGGGAGCAGATTATGAGGTGATGGAAATGAATAATAGAAAAAAAAGATTTTTTTGTCCACAACATACTCATGCACAAAAACCTCTCTCAATTTTGCAACAACTATTATCATTTCAAGAGATTCGAATTCATCTTTGTGGCCTATTTTCAGGGTTTGAATTATTTAATAATTTCCTGTTTTAGTCACAAATTTATAGCACGTCTTCGGATCCATTACAAGGGAATTTTTAAAAACCAAGAGAGTTTTTTGTTAATAACATACTCATTTAAACAAACCTCTCTCATGTTTTTCACAGGTGTCCTGGATTGAGAGATATGAAGGCATATTTGAGACCCCAATTTTCAGAAATTCGACAAATTTTCCCCAATTCCGATTTGCTATTTTTGGGTTAATTGTCTTTAAAGATTTTGAGTTATCATGTAACTAACTGATGTAACTGCTTCAAATTTAGACCTAGAAGGTATTTATGGAACTACTTTACTTTTGTAATGATAAAAGGAAGACAAACATACAGTTTTGGGGGGGATTTTTCACTCAAGGAGAGGCTTTTGGATCTTTGATTTCTCAAGCTAGCACTTATAATTCTTATGTAAGTGGATGATTGTTATTGATTATATATAAAATAATAATCCCTTTTACCTATCATGCTTTTTCATTTTTGATCTGATTGATTGTTCAATCTACAATTTCATTTCATGTTTAAAGGTTTATTCATGTAAATGCTTATAGCCTGTGGATGAAGTTAGTGTTTCATGTGTAATGTTTATGGTTTATTGGAATGTGTTTGATCCCCAGTTTATCCAACTTGCATGATTCAGTTATATATTATCTTGTGGATGTTTATTTCCTCCTTGCTGATGAATTTTTTAAAACCAAAACCATAGACAAAAACCATAAAACCTATTTTATTTAATTTTACTTTTGAGATTGTGTTGGCTTGTTCTTTAGTAGTCTGAGAACAATTTTGGGCACTAACATATTTGGCGCCATTACCAGGGACGAAGCTGAAGTATATATTCCCTGGGATATCATTATTCATTTGATTTTGAGAGGTGAACAAAGTCAGAAAATAGTTTAGACTACAATTTTTCACTAGCGACTCCACGATTAAAGATTCCACTGCAAGGAGAATTTTGTTGACATAAAAATGAAGAAGCCAAATGTAAAGACTAGGTATCACCTTGTTACTTTTCTCCATGAGGTTTTGTTCTTATTCATCAGTTCTTTCATATCTTTCCCATTGCATGTCAAAAGAATTATTTTTTGTTTTGTCTATTCCGATGATCATAAACCTTCAAGTACATATCCCTCTTTGGAAGAAGAAAGTCTGCATTCTTCTTTTTTTATTGATGTTGATCCTATTCCTTAATTTGAAATAAATGTGCAACATGATATACATATACCCATATCTCTTGAACCTGATTATTCTGGACATCTTGTAGAGAATAAAGCTGATCTATTACCTTCTACCATCACTGCTGAAACTTGCGAACAACTTGTTGAACCTCATTTTCAACTCACAGATTTTTAGTCTAGACACGGACAGAAGATGTTTAAACCCTGTTAGGCTGCCATCTCTCTTACATCCTTACCCTTCCTACTTTGTTAAATATCTTCCCCATTTTACTGGAAAAGACCATATTACAGTAGAGAAGCATTTAGAATCTTTTCATAATTTCATTGATAATTTTGAAATCATGGATGAGGATGTTGTCATGAGGTTATTTTCGAAATCCTTTGTTGGAGATGCTGGGTTTTGGTTCTGAAATTTAAAAGCTGATTCAATTGGATCGTGGGAAGAGTTACATGATGTCTTTTTGAAGTATTGGGGTAAGAATAAATCTTATGATCAATTTCTTTCCGAATTTTATAGTTTGAAAAGGGAAAATGATGAGCCAATTACTAAATTTAATTGGAGGTTTCAAAGTTTTTATATCAGTATGCCTATAGAGATCAGACCTTTGGAAAAAATTGCTATGGTATATTATGTTATGGCTCAACATTCAGATCTTGTCTTTTTTCTGTTAGAAAGGAAATCATCATCTTTAAGACAATTGTTTGAGGATGGAAAAGGAGTGGAGGAGAACATCCGAGCTTGCAAAATGCTTTGAGATCAGACTCATGTTAAAGATATACAAGCTTATGAACAAAAAGAAGAATGTAGATATCATTCAGATTTAAGACGGTTTTCTTCATCATTTTCATATTTTCATATGAACAAGGATATAAATGACACTTGTGTTGATTCTTCATATTAGTTTGCTAAATTTTTAGATGATAATATACTTTCAGTGGATTATAGTAGAAATTTCCTAGTTCCTGCTATGAGATTATCATGTTATGAAGACGAAGTTGTTGCTCTTCAACCTCTTACTATTGATATAAGAAGTATGCTGCCATTCTTGACTTATGGTCACTTTCAGAATTTTATGTGTTCAAGTTTTGATCAAGAGTTTTATTTAAAGGTTGAGAAGCAGTTTGAAGAGCCCTTGGTTTCCATTCTTGAGCCAAAGTTTAAAAAGAACAGCAATGGAGAGGAAGAGAATGCTTCACTTTATGATGAATATAATGAAGACATTGAAGTTTTAAATCAGAAAATTCACGATCCCGTGGATTCTTGGATGGAGTTGTATTTTTCAAAGGTTTCTAATGCTCCAGCTTTTGGCATACTTCCTATTTCCAGTCATAAGTATCAGCTACCTACAGACTTTTATTGCATTTATCATATCTTTTGTGGGTTTTCTCAAACAGTAGCATGCATGGAATTATGATTCTCATTCAAATGGTTTCTTGGCTTCACTGGAAGTATGATTACACTTGATTGGGTTGTTTCCTCTGATTAGAAGTAGGAGTAAATAGTAGAATAAGCTCGCTATACGAGCATGCAGATTCTTTTCAGTATGCTGGTTTGTAGTAGTATTTTGTCATTTCAGAGGTATGTGTTCAGAGTTTGAGAAAGTTGCAGGGATTTGGTAAATGACTCCATCACCCAATAAATAAGGCACAAGGTCTATAGGTTATTGAAGCCTCATAAGGAGGACTTCATCCTGCAACAAGAGCCAGATGTGATAACTAGATATTGTTCTTAGTTTATCTATTCTTTTCGTCCTAATTTTCAATTGTTGGTTTAAAATGATTTTACATTTTATGTTGATTTTAAGAACTTTTTACAATCAATAATTTTTGTTGGATTTCATTAATTTAGTTTTAAGGTTTGTCTTTTGGGCTTATTAGTTAATATGTATATCTTTAAGCTTTCAAAAACTTATAATAAAAGTTTATTCCAAGTTTTCTTTATAATCTAACCCTCATTTTTTAGTCCTTTGTCAAATATTTTCATGAGGAAATTCCTATAGCAGCGTTTTTTTTCCTATTTTTGTCATTATCATTGGGAGAATATTACGAGGTGATGGAAATGAATTATGGAAAAAAAAAGAGGCTTTGGTCCATGACATATGCATGCACAAAAACCTCTCCCATTTTTGCAACAACTATTATCGTTTGAGAGATTAGAATTCATCTTTATGGCTTATTTTCAGGGTTTGAATTATTTAATAATTTCATGTTTTAGTCACAACTTTCCAACACGTATTCAGATCAATTGAAGGGGAATTATTAAAAATGAAAAGATATTTTTTTAATAAAATACTCATTGAAAAAAACCTCTCTCTGTTTTTTCACAGGTGTCCTAGATCGAGAGATATGAAGGCGTATTTGAGACCCCAATTTTCATAAATTCGACAAATTTCCCCAATTCTGATTTGCTATTTTTGAGTTAATTGCATTTAAATATTTTGAGTTATCATGTAAGTAAATGATGTAACTATTTCAAATTTAGACCAAGAAGGTAGTTATGGAACTACTTTACTTTTTTAATGATAAAATGAAGACAGACATACACTTTTGGGGGGGCTTTTTCACTCAAGGAGAGGCTTTTGGAGATTTGATTTCTCAAGCTAGCACTTATAAATCTTATGTAAGTGGATGACTGTTATTGATTATATATAAACTGATAAGCCCTTTTACCTGTCATGCTTTTTCATTTATGATCTGATTGATTTCTCAGTCTATAATTTCATTTCATGTTTAAAGGTTTATTCATGTAAATGCTTATAGCCTGTGGATGAAGTTAGTGTTTCATGTGTAATAATTATGGTTTATTAGAAAGTGTTTGATCCCCAGTTTATCCAAATTTCATGATTCCATTCTGTATTAGCTTGTGTAATTTTATTTCCTCCTTGTTGATGAAGTTTTTAAAACCAAAACCATAAACAAAAACCCTAAAACCTATTTTATTTAATTTTATTTTTGAGATTGTGTTGGCCTGTTCTTTAGTAGTATGAGAACAATTTCTGGCACTAACAGGCCTGAAGGCCTATATATTATTGATAAACAATGGAAATCCTACACATCCAAAAACCTAACCCTAGGAGGTGAAACGCTAGAATGTGGGCCCCGTTGGGTAACTTGTTAGATCAATTTTCTGGGGTCGTAACTTTGGCATACTACCTTTGTTTGACGCACATGATACATCATTAGAAAGATATCTTGAAGGACTACATCTATAAACAAAAAACATCAAGTCCAAAATAGACTCATTTTTCTTGACCATTTGATGCCGAAAAAACATCGTTTAGGGCCTCAAACCGGCTCCGAAAATTTAGGACCTGAAAACTGCCAAAAATAGTAAATTGTGCTACAATTAAGGAAACTGGAAAACTGAAAAAAACAATGGTGTGGGTCCAAGTGGAATAGGTGGGTGGACACCAATATCCTCCTGGATCATTCCAACCCCCTTAGGAATCAATGGTCCCCATTGCGTTGATTTCCTCCACGAGATGAGGAAACTTCTGCTGAACTTGGTCTCTGGTGAGCCCCTTTCCCTAGTGAAGGAGTTGGCTTACTTTGACAACTCGATATAGCTGTATATTCTATTGGAAGGTGTTCTTGATCTATGTGTCCATAATCCAATCAGTTGTGGCTTGTTCCATGCAGTTAGGGTTTAACTTTATTGGTGTAAGTTGTTCTGCCACGTCTGATGTGTCCAGTAGAGGTGGAAAGTAGGGTCGAAGGTGGTCCACATTGAACACTAGGTGCAGACCAAGGAATGGTGGAATACTGAGCTTGAAGGAATTGTCCCCGATAGCCTTTGTGATGGTGTATGTCCCATATTGGAGCGGGCGAAGCTTGCGGTGGGGTCCAGTGAGGAACTCCTTCTATAAATGTAGCCACACTTTGTCTCCCACCTGGAAGTTGTGTTGCAGCCGATGTTGATCATGTCACTACTTGTACTTGGCATTGGATTTGTCCAATATGTCATGAACCTACTGGTGAATGTGATGAATGCGCTCAATGAAGCTATTCACCTTAGAAACTTCAGACTGGACATGAGCTGAATCAGCTTGAGTAGCTGCAAATGGCATGGCTATGTCAATGGGACATAATGGCTGGCATCCCAAGCCCACCTTAAAGGGGCTATGGTCGGTTGAGCTATGGAGGGCCCAGTTATAGCTATGTTGTACATAGTGGAGGCTATCATCCCATGTGCGTGGATGCTTTGAGTTGTACATGCCCAAAATGTGTATGATCATCCGGTTGATGACCTCTGTCTAGCCATCAGTCTGGGGATGGAAAGTTGTGGACTTTGTGAGCTTGGTGTCTAGCATTGACCATAGGCTAGAACATAATGTACTAAGGAATCTGTTGTCCTGATCTGAGATTATAGACTGCGGGATCCCAAAGTGTACCTACACTAGTTCAAAGAAGAGTTTAGCAGTGGATTCTGCTGTGATATTCTTCTTGCAGGCTGCCATTATGGCCATCTTTGAGAATATGTCAACAACCACAAACACACAGTCATTTCCATCCTTAGTAGAAGGAAGTCCTAACATGTAATCCATGGAGATGGATTCCCAAGGTCGACTAGGGGTAGGCAACGAAATATAGAGTCCTTGCTTCTTGATGGATGGTTTGGAAATGGCATAGACATTGCAAGATCAGATGTACTTCCCAACGTCCCATTGAAGGTTCAGCTAATATAAATACTTCTGCAGTACTACCACTTCTTTCTTGACCCTAAAATGCCCAGCGACCCAACTGTATTGCGCTTCCCAAATCATCTTGGCACGCTCATTGGAAGGAACACAAAGGTGTCCCATGTGACATAGTAGTGCATCCTGGAGGTGAAAATTTGGAACTTGGTTTCCTTCCAAGAGCGTATTGTATGTGTGGCTGAATTCTAGATCACTCTTGTAGAGAAGTGGCCAATTAGAGGTCTCATGCCCACAAGAGTTGAGCACGGTGTTTATCGCCATGATCGGTGGTCGGCTAAGGCAGCCTGCAACATTATTGGTGCTTCCCTTCTTGTACTTGATATTCAAATGAAACCGTTGTAGATATGTGGACCACTTATGATGGTGATCATTTTGTAACTTCCCTTGTGTCTGTATGAACTGTAGGGGTCGATGATCTATGTCGATGATCGTTTCCTTCCCCAAAATGTAATGCTTCCATTGCCGGAAAGCCTATACAATGGAACACATTTCTTTGTCATAAGTGGGATATTTGCGGACTGTATCAGATAGTGTCTTACTATAATATGCCACTGGATGCCCTTGTTGACTAAGGACTACCCCAATAGCATAGTCAGAGGTGTCTGTCTCAATATCAAATGG
The DNA here is from genome assembly GCA_001517045.1 of Pseudotsuga menziesii. Classification (NCBI taxonomy): domain Eukaryota; kingdom Viridiplantae; phylum Streptophyta; class Pinopsida; order Pinales; family Pinaceae; genus Pseudotsuga; species Pseudotsuga menziesii. The sequence continues at coordinate 34,237 of LPNX010330031.1, forward strand.
TTGTTGCAAGTCTGGTAATGTGAGCACTGGGGCATAACAGAGGCGATGTTTCAATTCTGAAAATGCCTTCTGTTGAGTTTTTGACCAGAATAATTTTTATTTTTCTCCTCCCTTAGTGACTTGACTCAAGGGCCAAGTGATATGAGAGAATCTCAACATGAACCTGTAGTAGAAATTAGCAAGACCCAGAAAGCTGTGAAGCTCTGTTAGAGTAGTTGGGGCTGGCCAATCCTGAATGATTTGGATCTTGGTTGGATCCACATGTACCCCATACTCATCAATAATGTATCCTAGATATTGAACCTGGGTCATTCCAAAAGTGCACTTGTCCAAATTAGCACACAACTTGTGTTGCCACAGTGTTTAGAGGACCTGTCGGATGTGGTGGAGGTGCTTTTCCCAAGTCTGGCTGAATATTAGGATGTCATCCAAGTACACCACTACAAATGAGCTAGTGAATGGCCTCCACATGTCATCCATTAGTATTATGAAGGTTGCAGGAGCATTCATCATCCCGAAAGGCATGACCAACCATTTGAAAAGGCCCTCCTTGGCTTTGAAGGAAGTATTCCACACATCGATCAGTTCGATCGATACCTAGTGATACCCAGACTTTAAGTCGATCTTGCTAAAATATTTCTTCCCTTTAAGCTGGTCCAGGAGGTCATCAATCCGTGGGATCAGGATTTCGGACAGTGATCTTGTTCAGCACTCGATAGTCAATACAAAGTCTCCAAGTCTCATCCTTCTTCTATACCAACACGATCGGCCTCCCACGGGGTGATGAACTTGGTCGAATGTGACCCTTTTATAGCAGCTCTTGAATTTGCCTCTTGATTTCATCATTCTCCAGAACAGAGCATCAATAGATCGGTCCATTGGGAAGCAGTGAATCTAGGGTCAAATCGATGGGGTGCTTGACCTGACAGTACAGAGGAACCCCTGTGGGTGAGGAGAATATGTCCCAATACTCCTCCCCGACCTTATCCATTTGTTGTTGTCATGTGGATGGGCCCTGTCTAGAGGTCGTGGCCATGATCTTCTTCTTTCCCTTAGGAAGGATCATCAAGAAAACAAATTCTCTAGTTTTGGAAATGAGCTTACTGCATTGTTTTGCAGTAACCAAAGAGATATCGGCAGGAGGTGGTACCTCTGGTATCCTATACAACTTATTTCCCAATGTAATAATAATAGTGTGTGGTTGAGAATCATAAATAGCATGTCACTTCCATAAGTATGGTTGACCCAATAATACATCACAAACATCAAGAGGAAAAATATCACATAATACCTCATTGGTGAAGGGCTTGATGCTATAGGGAAGGTGGCACTGCTGGCTGATGCGGAGATCCCATCCTTGGTGAAGCCACCTGATGGTGTACAACTATAGGTGTGCTATGGTTTGAAATCCCAACCGCTTCATGACCTCTGCTGAAATGAGGTTCTTTTAGCTCCCACTGTCGATAATGAACTGTAGTGGGGAACCCTTTACCCACATCCGGGAGTGGAAAAGTCACTCCTCCTCCTTTGAATCTTCTGGTTCTTCCTTTTGGATCTTCATGGTGGTAATGGTGGGGGCTCTGCATCGATAATCTTCTTCCCTCTATCATTCCCCTTCTCAGGTTTTGATTAAGTGTCAAAGTATGGATCTGATTAGGAAGCCTTTATCTCGGCCACTAGTGACTGCCTAGCTCGACACTCACTGGTGTTGTGAGTGGGGCTCTTATGGAACTTGCACCACTTTCTCGCTTCCTTCTTTGGTTTCACAGTGTTGTTCTTTGCTTGTGGCATTGGTAAGTTGTCTTGAGTTGCCATGCCTTTTCTATGTCCTTGGTTCTACAGTTTGGGGGCACGTTTCTCTTGCTTCTGATTCATAGATCCAAAGTTTCACTTTTTCTGTTTGAACTTTTGCTCAATTTTGGCAGCATACCGGTATGCCGTACCAAGCGAGGAGATGTCAAGGAACTCCAATTCCTCCTGAGTGTATCTGTGCAGAAAACTGCAGTACTTTAGCACCAAATGTTTCTTTGAATATTTGATACCCAACTTGGTGTGCAGGGTATGGAACAGATTCGTCATCTCATGCACATCTTGGTCTCTTTGTTGCCACAACGTAGTCCATTGTATGTACTTGTCCTCATATATCCCCATGGGATAATATTGTCCCTTTATGAAATTTTGGAATGAATTCCAAGTGGGTATGGTCAAGAATAGAGAGGTTTCCTCCTCGTCTTTTCTCTCACAATAGGTTTCCCACGAGTCCTTGACATGGGGGGCAGCTTTGAGTAGTGAAAAAGTAATCTTTTCCCGGTTGGAAAAGTCGTGAACCGAGAAATATCCTTCTAATAGATTCAACCATCTATCTATGGTGTCTGCATCTATTCGACCATCAAATATGGGAATGTTGAATATTACTTGTACCTTAAAGGCGTTGCACCTCTAGAGTGGCTGCTAGGTGCAGATGCACCGCCAGTGGGAAGTCATTAAAGGATCTGGGCAAAGTTATCCATCATCGTGTTCCTTTGTTTTTCAAGGGCACCCTCAAGCAACATCTTGATAGGATCTTCTGTGCCCATGTATTTCTTTTCATCCCCCATGGGAGGCTGTCAGTATTTGTGAGGCTGATCTTGCAAAGGTTCAACCAGATCGAGCCCTAACTCTTTATACCCCGTCCTCATTGCGGACATGCAAAGAAAGCTAGAGAAAGAGAAGATTGCTCTAATACCACTGATCCATATTTATGTAGGAACACAAAGAAATACACAAATAACCATAGAAACAAATATGCAGTGGAAATAACACTTCATTTCATTAATCAAAGAACTGAAACTTGTTTACATACTGAATAGAAATAAACTAGCTAGAGTGCTGGTAGCTTATCTCTGAGAAGAGATGTGGTGCTTACATGCCTCTGAACTTTGTGTTATAATGAGGCTTGAAGTACTATATATTATTGAGAAACAATGGAAACCCTACACATCCAAAAACCTAACCCTAGGAGGTGAAACACCAGAATGTGGGCTCCATTTGGTAACTTGGTACATAAATTTCTTGGGGTCATAACTTTGGCATACTGCCTTCATTTGACGCACATGATACATCATTAGAAAGATATCTTCAAGGACTACATATATAAACACCAAATATATAGGCCAAAATGGACTCACATTTTCCCGACGATTCGATTCCGAAAAAACATCGTTTAGGGCCTCAAAACAACTCCGGAAATTTAGGACCCAAAAACTGCCAAAAATAGTAAATTGTGCTACAATTAAGGAAACTGGAAAACTGAAAGAAACAATGATGGAGGTTCAAGTTGAATAGGTGGGTGGCCACCAATATCCTCCTAGATCAAAAGCATTCCCATTTCCCTTAATTTCCCCATCTTGAAGGATGAGTGCTTCTTTTCGTTTTTACGAGTTCAAAGAGGGTAATAAACACTCCTTATAGCTCATCAAGCGATGAGTCCATTCTCACATGTTTTACAAACTTGAGAAAGGAGGTGTTAATTCCTAGATAGGGTCCTTCATCATTTGATTTCATGAGTGCGATGAAATTGAACTGAGTATCATTCATGTTTAGAGAGTCTGAACGAAGATACAAGGAGACTCCAAAAGGGTCCTTTTTCATCAATTCAGTCCATAAGGCTCGAAAAAGTATAAAATAATGCCGTAGAGAACTCTTCTGGCTAATATCAACCAGAGTTTTCCTTTTTCATAAATAGGCCTAATCAGTCTGAAAAAGAGATAAACTACTACTGACCAGTCGAATGTTTGAATACTTTTACAAGCATGAACGTAACAAGCTCACTTGGTAATCTTCTTCTGTTTTTAAGGAGACTTAAAAGAGCTTAAATATAACTCCGTGACAGGTTCTCTTTTTCATAAGCTATTTTTTACGAGTTTTAAAAAGCAACAAAAGTGGACTTGACACTCTTTTACAGGTTGTTTAACGAGCATGTGAAAAGTGTAAAAGACGCTTGGTACTTTTTCATTTTTACTCTAAGCGTGAAAAATACAAAAGAAGCTTAAATCATAGCCATGAGCTATATAGATTTGACTTGGAAGATTGTAAATCATATTAAAGGAAACTTCATTATAAAACTATATGGAACAAATAATAAAACCCATAACATTAAAGAATTTTTGGAATTAAAACAATTTTTAATTAAATAATAATAAAAAAGGTCCAAAATTACTATAAATAGAAGGCAATAGTAAAACGTTTTTACCATTTATTGTTTTTTCATTTGGGGAAACTGGAGTTGGAGCAAAAGGAGCAAAAATTCATTCAGTGATTCTGGGTGCTATGGTACGTCGTTTCTCGAGCCGCTTGAAACAGGTAAATGCCAAGACCCTTCCCTTTTGTTTCCACGGTGTCGTTTCTTATTTTTGACCGAAATTTGGGGGTTTTGGGAAATTTTCCAAACCAAAAATGCACACTAGGTGGCATTATTTTTTCTGTCGAGGAGAGCAATGATGCTTTGTTGCATTGGGACAAGGGCATCGTAGGTGCTTTGTCCAGAACTGATAGAAGTGCCTAAGAGTGGCACTCTATAGTGCTAGGACAAAGGCACCATGGGTGCTCTATCCATAGCCAGAAGGAGTGCCAGGCACTCTATCTACACAGAAGAAAATCACTGCAGCTAGGGTAAACCCAAAAACCATCATTTTCATCCATAAAAAATGATTTTTATGCTTCCTCCACCTATGATGTGTGTTTTAATGCGTGTTTACAATGTCTTGTAGGCGCAACAAGTATCCACGCCATGGTAATATGGAAGGAATGTGAGAATGAAATAGAGGATTTCTAAGCTATCAGTGACCCGACCACTATAGAGGCCCTTCTGAACTGTGGGTTACTCAAATACTTCAGGGTGCTAGGAATGAAAGCCTATATATGTCTCTTGGAGTATATCATCAATATGTGGGGCCCCGATTAGTAGCATTTTGTGGTCGGGACCCACACACTGACTATTGATATCGAGGACATATAATTTCTGACTGGGTTGTCTTGGAGAGGGAGACAAGTGGTGAGTTTTCTTTAGATGACCTGATTGACAGGTACTGTTTGTTGGGGATGCATGCCCAATCCAGGAATCTCCCTATCAAAGGGATAGTGGACCATCCTTTGAGGACAATAGTTTATACCATCGGGAAAGTTGTAGGGACCAGATTCGCCCACCTGACCACTAGGGAAAACATGATATATTCCCTAGAGTGTATGGAACCTACAGCCTTCAACTGGTGTGAGGGTATGCTAGTCATCCTAAAAGATCAGTTGAATAAGAGCAGACGGGGGCGGCTCAAATGGTTTGGCTATGGAGTTGTGATAATTGTTGATCCCAGATTTGTCATCATTTTTGGCAGTTAAATTACTCATTTAAACATATGTTTTGTCATGTTTTTGCATATTTTCTGTCATGCAGCTCACTATTCAGCCTTAGGTATGAATGGATTTAAGTTTTATGTAAAATATGTTTATTATTATCATTTTATGATTTTATTGATTAAAATTGACATTGTTTGAAGCGCATTTGATATATTAATTTATGCATATATTTGTTTGCAGGTTATATAGTCTTTTGGAAAAATTAAGAAACAGACATGCACTCACCCGAATATGTGTGTAGCATGTCTAGTTTACCATCCAAATAAATGTTTAGCATAGTGTCTAGATCGCTAACCACACTACGTGTTGTTGAAGACAGATTCCAAGTGTTAAAGCATGAAATGGTTTTTCAAACTATTTATCTTCCACATGTATGGGTGATAGCATGGCTCTCATTCTAGAAGACTCGCCATCACGCTGCCTCTTATCGACACCACACAACTAGTCCACACATTTGGGTGATGAAATGGTTCATGCTCTAGAAGAATCACCAACGTGCTCCCCTGTGTCCAACACCACTCCACCAGCTGCGCTAAAGAAGGAGTTGTATGCCACATCATGCACACTGAAGAGATCTGTTCGCACTGAAGAAGGAATACTATTGTGCATTGGTGTTTGATTAGTCGATTGCAACAATGGTTGAAAAAATTTAGAGAGCATTCGACCACTACAGGGTCGACTTGCTCATCTCTGTAAACCTTGTGTATATAAATGCCTCCATACGCAAAGCTAAAGAGTTGATCAATTCATTAGTTAGACAGTTAGTTTTTGAGAAGAGATCTGTAACTCTGTTCCTTATCTTTAATATAAGTTCAATTTTTTTCTTTTTATGATTACGTTCGAGTAAGCATTAGCGAGGCACCACCCTTGATTGCTAAGAGGGACCCTCATCAACCAGAGGTTTCTTTTCTTGTAGTTTTTTTACCTTTCTTCTTCTGTAGTTAGTTTAATTTCTAGCTAGTTTTTATTATTAAATTATTGTAAATGTTTATTTCATTTGCTTCTAGTAATGTATTTTATTTATGAATTTAAATAGCTAGTTGCGCGCACAGTTTGTCTTCAATTTGCTTTCAATCATTTCATTTCCATCTTTACTGTTCAGTTTATTTGCAAGTAGATAGAATAGATTGCTTTTTATCAAGTTAAAGTAGAATCATTTCTATTTATTTCCTTTCTGTATAATTTTATTTAAAATTTTAGTTTGTTTCTTAATGATTTCTTTATGATTATGAATTATTTTAAGATTATTTCATTGTCAAATTTGATTAATAGGTAGGTTTATTTACTGCCTCTCTGCATTAGATTTACATGTGCATAACTTCAGCTCAAGATTAGATCATTTAGGTTATTTTATGTTATTTTAATTGTGCAGACCGTCATTTAGACAACCTGTTTGAACTGTCATCCATGCACCCCTTTTATACCTCCAGTTCAACCTATCATTCAGGCAGTCGTTACATTTTTAGTGCTTTTAATGTGTTTTGAAATTGTTTTAAGTTATGTTTCTTTAGTATTTGAAGTATGCTTTGACTGTAGTAGTTAGATGATAGTTCTATTTCACATTAAAAGTTGAAATTAGATTGTATTAGATTATTTATTGAAGTTTTATCCTTATCCCTGCCTTGTTTCACCTTGAACATGTTTTAAGCTATGTTGTGTTTTGTTTCTTAAGCTTATTTTTGATTCCTTAATACTGTTATATTGTTTTGTACTCATTCCTTTGGATTGATTTATCCGTTTGCATGTAAAAATTAGTATTAGATGTGTTATCCTTAGGAAAATATATTAGTACTTTGTAGACTATTACTTTTTCATTATGTGATTAATTGAAAGAGACTTGCAGGATAGAATTCAAATGCATTCCTATTAAGTTTTCTACTTGTTTCTTTTTATTCAGTTTTCTCTATTAAGTTATCTACTTGTTTCTTTTTATTAAGATTTATTTATTAAGTTTTCTACTTGTTTCTTTTTATTAATATTTATTTATTAAGTTTTCTAATTGTTTCCCTTATTAAGTTTTCTACTCACTTATAAGCTAGGTCTTCCTTGCATATTAGTCTTTCACATGGAAAGTTAGTTGTTGATAGTATCATTTTTGGTCTAAAGTTATTTTCTTATATAAAATAAATTATCAATCATTTGGTTTAGTATTTTGTTCTGGTTCAATTACTTTAATAGTTGAATTCTTAGGAGTTTGACTCGGTTTTCCATTTTGAAAGATCTTTCAATCTTTTATTTGTTAAAATATTCCCACGACACCACACGAATCCCTCTACCTTCTCATATATTTTCTTTCAACTCTAAGCCTACCAACCCATATCCCTATAGGATTCAATAAAAACACGGTTGATCAGAGGAGGATCTCTCTTAAAAAAGAACGTTGGGACACCCCATTATCACATCGAAAGGATCCTCCTAGGTATATTTACGTTAAAAACCCAGCCTCTATGGAGATATGGGGAGAAAACAAAGATCATGATGAGGATAGAAATGACAAAGGAGAAGGGGAGAACCGAACTAAGGCTACCTTCAGGTTTCCTATTTTAGACATTGTGCAGGATGTAACTATGAAAAACATCCCTCCTTCCTCCTTACTGACTTTCTATGGAAAAAGTAATGAGGACCTAGAAACATTTCTGTTCGAGTTCGATATCCTTTGTAGGAGCTATAAATATCTACAAGATCCTCATAGGCTAAACATATTTCCTGCTACACTAAAAGATTCTTCCTTGAGATGGTTCCTGGGATTAAGCAAATCCACTATCATGACTTGGGATGATATGAAAACCTCATTCTTGCAAAAATATCAAGAGTATTACAAACCTAAGGACTCTCGACATGATATATTCAAGATACAACAACTTGAAGAAGAAATCCTAGAAGATTATCTCGAAAGGTTCATTTATACATTACATAAATCAAAATATAGTGACCTCTGAGAAGATGCAGTACATACACTTTTCCTTAAAGGGATCTCTAAGGACTTGTTAGAAAGTCTTAATCTCATGGTAGCTAGAGATATTCCTCATAAAACCTTTGCACAAATCAGTGAGATGTCTAAAAATTATTCTAGAAGTAGGGGAAATTTTGGGAAAAACTTTCGAGAGCCTTATAGTAGAAATATAAGAGGAAACATTCCCAGTTCAGGTGGAGTTACAAGGGTAGAGTTAGGAAACCTATTGGAGAATTTCAAGATTGATATATTTGGAGCAATGGGTTCTCAACCAGATGCTTTACAAGACAAAAAAGGTAGGATTAAGAATAAGTAGCAATGAGAATTTTTTGTCCAAGATGTAGGACCAAATATCCCCAAAGGGAATTTCCATTAAACAACATCTCTGTATATCACATCTATACAGAAGAGCATCCAATAGATAACTTCCCATCCTTTCCTTGCTTGAAATCCATCTATAAGAGTGGGGATGTAGCTTAAACATATAGGAGGCCTCCTTGGAAACCTAGATACCAATTGGCATATCATAACTTTCCACCACAACCTCCACTCTATTATCCTCCATATCAACCACCTCAACAATGGAACAATTCAAGTGGGTATAATTAGACACCTCAGTACCCTCCTCCTCAATTTCCACAGCAGCAATATTTGTCACAAGGGTGGAGAGGACAACCATACCCTCAGTCACAACCTATCCTTGCACCTAATCATCCTTATCCTCAGCACCAAAAAAATTTCCAGTAGATTTCACCTGGATTTGTGCCTCCAGTTCCTTTCATCACACAACAACCTCATCACTTCCAAAACACAAATCCTCCTCGACCAACATTATTACCTGCACAACCGATACCTAACCCAAATAATAAAACAACTCAAGCTCTTAAAAACATTGAGTTGCAAACTCTTCCATCATACCTTATTTCGACTGTACCTGTACATGAGATTCAATTATGATCTCGAAGATTCGTGAACAATAAACCCAAGTCATCAGTCATCATTCATGAGAAAAATGAAGAAGGATGAGATTCAAATGAACCCGTGAATAATTTCATTTTGCAGGATGTGAACACTTCAAATATTTCAGTACACACCCATCCTCCACAAGAAACTATTCAGGAGCAAAGAGTTCCTCCATTCCTTGAAAGACTAGTGATAGAAAAACCTGTATTTCATTCTGAGTATGACATTTTGAATGAATTAAAGAATATCTGTGTCAAAATTCCTCTATTACAAGCTATCAAAGACATACCAATCTACAATAAGGTAATAAAGGAGTTATACATTAAAAGCCCCGGGAAGAAGCAAAAGGACCCTATCACAATTCATGTTATATGAGAGATGTCTGAATGTATGACAGATCAGTCCCGGATTGAAAAATATACAAATCCGGGAACCCCAGTTGTGACTATAATTATAAACAACACATTAGAGGAAATTTCAACTCAAAATGGGCCTCCCAAAAAAAATTAATAAAATAATAGTTAAAATAATAAAATAATATTTATTAATTTTGGAGGAAGAAAAGAAAAAACTACTTTTTTGTTTGTATTTTCGACATATCTCCCCTTGTTTTTACTCAAATTTTGATTGAGAGAGCTCATTGAATGTAGAATTAAATTCCACATCCAATGAGTACCCACTCGGCATACTTTTGGTGGAACTCGCTACCCCAAAAAAAGGAAATACCTGAAAAAACATGATGATGATGTCATCATCACATTTTTTTTTCAAGAATTTCTTGTTTTTGGGGTAGCAGGGTCCATCAGAAGTATGTCGAGTGGGTACTCATTGGATGCAAAATTTAATTTCGCATCCAATGAGCTCTCCCGATCTAAATTTAAAAACACGAGGAGATATGTCGAAAATACAAACAAAAAAGTAGTTTTTTTAATATACCTATCCGCAAATTTATATTAAAAAAGAGTTTAATACCTATACAATATTTCAAATTTAAAGCTTAGTATTAGATGTGTTATCCTTAGGAAAATATATTAGTACTTTGTAGACTATTACTTTTTCATTGTGTGATTAACTAAAAGAGACTTGTAGGATAGAATTCAAATCCATTCCTATTAAGTTTTCTACTTGTTTCTTTTTATTCAGTTTTCTACTTGTTTCTTTTTATTAAGCTTTATTTATTAAGTTGTCTACTTGTTTCTTTTTATTAATATTTCTTTATTAAGTTTTCTACCTATTTCCCTTATTAATTTTTCTACTTGCTTATAAGCTAGGTCTTCCTTGCATATTAGTCTTTCACTTGGAAAGTTAGTTGTTGATAGTATCATTTTCAGTCTAAAGTTATTTTCTTATATAAAATAAATTATCAATCATTTGGTTTATTATTATGTTCCGGTTCAATTACTTTAATAGTTGAATTCTTAGGAGTTTGACTCAGTTTTTCATTTTGAAAGAGCTTTCGATCTTTTGTTTGTTAAAATATTCCCACGACACCACATGAATCCCTCTACCTTCTCATATATTTTCTTTCAACTCTAAGCCTACCAACCCTGGTCAAAAATTAAATATTAGGTGAATTAATCTAGAAGATATAACACCCAAAATTTTGGTGTCGTTGCTGGGGAGTTTTTCTGTAAGGTAGAATAGATATAATTCTTTATGAAGTTTAGTAATAGGATGGTGGCGAGGGAGTGGTGAGAACCTGCACATATGTTATAAGAGGCGCCCCCAAATCCAACAATAGTAGTAGCATAGGTTTTTCTTTAATTTAAGTTTTTCATGAGAAGACTTAGATATCCTCAGTGTAGATTTTTTAAGGCAGGAAAACTTATTGAAATTCCTACTAGATTTTACAGGGGACATAATATCCCAACCACTAACTCAGCAGAAAGGTATCGAAAGACACTTGGAGGAAGTAGTTCTACCCTGAACACTAAGGAGTCTCTCTCTAGAGATATTACCAGGGAATCCATAGAAGGAGAAGGATCCTTGGCAGTAGGTCAAAAGGACCTCATTCCTGAGGAAATTCAAGAGGATCAGCCACTAGGAACCTCTAACCCTCCACTAGTATTGAATCAAAATAATACAATTTTTTCACTAGTAGGAGATCTGAATTTTGTTTACTTTGTTGATCCTTCCTAGGTAAAATATCTCTTTGGAAACTTCGTAGGTCCAGTTATCTCACAAATTGAAACATCCACAGTAGAACCTACTATCCCTATAGGATTTAATAAAAACACGTTTGATCAAAGGAGGGTCTCTCTTAAAAAAAAACGTTGGGATGCCCCATTATCACATCGAAAGGATCCTCCTAGGTATATTTACGTTAAAAACCAAGCCTATATGGAGATATGGGGAGAAAACAAAGATCATGATGAAGTTAGAAATGACAAAGGAGAAGGGGAAAACCAAACTTAGGCTACCTTTGGGTTTCCTATTTTAGACACTATGCAGGATGTAACTATGAAAAACATCCCTCCTTCCTCCTTACTGACTTTCTATGGAAAAAGTAATGAGGACCTAGAAACATTTTTGTTCAAGTTCAATATCCTTTGTAGGAGCTATAATTATCCACAAGATTCTCACAAACTAAAAACATTTCCGGCTACACTAAAAGATTCTTCCCTGAGATGGTTCTTGGGATTAGGCAAATCCACTATCAGGACTTGGAATGCTATGAAAACCTCATTCTTGCAAAAATATCAAGAGTATTACAAACCTAAGGACTCTCGACATGATATATTCAAGATACAACAACTTGAAGAAGAAATCCTAGAATATTATCTCGAAAGGTTCGTTTATACATTACATAAATCAAAATATAGTGACCTCCGAGAAGATGCAGTACATACACTTTTCCTTAAAGGGATATCTAAGGACTTGTTAGAAAGTCTTAATCTCATGGAAGCTAGTGATATTTCTCATAAAACCTTTGTACAAATCGGTGAGATGTGTAAAAATTATTCTAGAATTAGGGAAAATTTGGGAAAAACTTTTGAGAGCCTTATAGTAGAAATGTAAGAGGAAACATTCCTAGTTTAGGTGGAGTTACAAGGGTAGAGTTAGGAAACCTTTGGAGAATTTCAAGACTGATATCTCAGGAGCAATGGGTTCTCAACCAGATGATTTAGAAGACAAGAAAAGGTAGGATTAATAACAAGTAGCAATGAGCATTTTTTGTCCAAGATGTAGGACCAAACATCCCCAAAGGAAATGTCCATTAAACAACATCTCCGTATGTCACATCTATACAAAAGAGCATCCAACAATTAACTGCCCATCCTTTCCTTAGTTGAAAGCCATCTATAAGAGTGGAGATGTAGCTGAAACATCTAGGAGGCATCCTTGGAAACCTAGATATGAACCAGCATATCATAACTTTCCACCACAACCTCCACTCTATTATCCTCCATATCAACCACCTCAACAATGGAACAATTCAAGTGGGCAGAATTAGACACCTCAGTACCCTCCTCCTCAATTTTCGCAACATCAATATTTGTCACAAGGGTGTAGAGGACAACCATACCCTTAGTCACAGCCTGTCCTTGCACCTAATCATCCTTATCCTTAGCACCAAAAAAATTTCCAGTAGATTTCGCCTGGATTTGTGCCTCCAGTTCCTTTCATCACACAACAACCTCATCACTTCCAAAACACAAATCCTCCTCGACCAACATTATTACCTGCACAACCGATACCTAACCCAAATAATAAACCAACTCAAGCTCTTAACAACATTGAGTTGCAAACTCTTCCATCATACCTTATTTCAAATGTACCTGTACATGAGATTCAATTACGATCTAGAAGAGTCGTGAATGATAAACCCAAGTCATCAGTCATCATTCATGAGAGAAATGAAGAAGGATAAGATTCAAATGAACCCATGAATGATGTCATTGTGGAGTATGTGAACATTTCGAATATTCCAGTACACACCCATCCTCCACAAGAAACTATTCAGGAGCAAAGAGTTCCTCCATTCCATGAAAGACTAGTGATAGAAAAACCTGTATTTCATTCAGAGTATGACATTTTGAATGAATTAAAGAATATTTGTTTCAAAATTCCTCTATTAAAATATATCAAGGACATACCAATCTACAACAAGGTAATAAAGGATTTATACATTAAAAGACCAGGGAAGAAGCAAAAGGACACTCTCACAATTCATGTTATAGAAGAGATGTCTGAATGTATGATAGATCAGTCCTGGATTGCAAAATATACAAATCCAGAAACCCCAGTAGTGACTATAATTATAAACAACACATTAGAGGAAATTTCAAATCAAAATGGGCCTCCTAAAAAAAATTAATAGAATAATATTTATTAATTTTGGAGGAAGAAAAGAAAAAACTACTTTTTTGTTTGTATTTTCGACATATCTCCCCTTGTTTATACTCAAATTTCAATAAAGAGAGCTCATTGGATGTGGAATTAAATTCCACATCAAACGATTACCCACTCAGCATACTTTTGACGGACCTCGCTTCCCCCAAAAAATGAAATACCTAAAAAAATGGGATGATGATGTCATCATCAAGTTTTTTTTCAGGAATTTCTTATTTTTGGTGTAGCAAGGTCCATCAAAAGTATGTCTAGTGGGTACTCGTTGGATGTGGAATTTAATTTTGCATCCAACGATATCTTCCGATCGAAATTTGGGTAAAAACACCGGGACATATGTCGAAAATACAAACAAAAAAAGTAGTTTTTTTTTAAGATACCTATCCCCAAATTTATATTAAAAAAGTGTTTAAGACCTATACGGTATTTCAAATTTAAAGCTTAGTATTAGATGTGTTATCCTTGGGAAAATATATTAGTACTTTGTAGACTAGTACTTTTTCATTGTGTGATTAACTGAAAGAGATTTGTACGATAGAATTCAAATCCATTCCTATTAAGTTTTCTACTTGTTTCTTTTTATTTAGTTTTCTTTATTAAGTTTTCTACTTGTTTCTTTTTATTAAGATGTATTTATTAAGTTTTCTACTTGTTTCTTTTTATTAATATTTCTTTATTAAGTTTTTTTACTTGGTTCCCTTATTAAGTTTTCTACTTGCTTATAAGCTAGGTCTTCCTTGCATAATAGTCTTTCACTTGGAAAGTTAGTTGTTGACAGTATCATTTTCAGTCTAAAGTTATTTTCTTATATAAAATAAATTATCAATCATTTGGTTTAGTATTATGTTCCGGTTCAATAACTTTAATAGTTGAATTCTTAGGAGTTTGGCTCGGTTTTTCATTTTGAAATATCTTTCAATCTTTTGTTTGTTAAAATATTCCCACAACACCACACGAATCCCTCTACCTTCTCATATATTTTCTTTCAACTCTAAGCATACCAACCCCAGTCAAAAATTAAATATTAGGTGAATTAATCTAGAAGATATAACACCCAAAATTTTGGTGCCGTTGCTGGGGAGTTGTTCTGTAATGTAGAATAGATATAATTCTTTATGAAGTTTAGTAATAGGCTGGTGGCAGGGGAGTGATAATAACCTGCACATATGTTATAAGAGGCGCCCCCAAATCCAGCAATAGTAGTAGCATAGGTTTTTATTTAATTTAATTTTTTCATTAGCATACTTAGAGATCCTCAGTGTAGATTTGTTAAGGTATGAAAAATTATTGAAATTCCTACTAGATTTTACAGGGGACGTAATACCCCAACCACTAACTCAACATAAAGGTATCGAAAGACACTTGGAGGAAGTAGATCTACCCTGAAACCTAAGGAGTCTCTCTCTAGAGATCTTACCAGGGAATCCACAGAAGGAGAAGGAACCTTGGCAGTAGGTCCTAAAGACCTCATTCTTGAGGAAGTTCAAGAGGATCAGCCACTAGGAACCTCTAACCCTCCACTAGTCTTGAATCCAAATAATACAAAATTTTCACTAGTAGGAAATCTAAATTTTGTTGACTTTGTTGATCCTGCCTAGGTAAAAGCTCTCTTTGGAAACTTCATAGGTCCAGTTCTCTCACAAATTGAAACATCCACAGTAGAACCTACTATCCCTATAGGATTCAATAAAAACACGGTTGATCAGAGGAGGATCTCTCCTAAAAAAGAACGTTGGGATGCCCCATTATCACATCGAAAGGATCCTCCTAGGTATATTTACGTTAAACACCCAGCCTATATTGAGATATGGGGAGAAAACAAAGATCATGATGAGGTTAGAAATGACAAAGGAGAAGGGGAGAACCAAACTGAGGCTACCTTCGGGTTTCCTATTTTAGACACTATGCAGGATGTAACTATGAAAAACATCCCTCCTTCCTCCTTACCGAATTTCTATGGAAAAAGTAATGAGGACCCAGAAACATTTCTGTTCGAGTTCGATATCCTTTGTAGGAGATATAAATATCTACAAGATCCTCATAGACTAAAAATATTTCTCGCTACACTAAAAGATTCGGCCTTGAGATGGTTCTTGGGATTAGGCAAATCCACTATCAGGACTTGGGATAATATGAAAACCTCATTCTTGCAAAAATATCAAGAGTATTACAAACCTAAGGACTCTCGACATGATATATTCAAGATACAACAACTTGAAGAAGAAATCCTAGAAGATTATCTCGAAAGGTTCATTTATACATTACATAAATCAAAATATAGTGACCTCCAAGAATATGCAATACATACACTTTTCCTTAAAGGGATCTCTAAGGACTTGTTAGAAAGTCTTAATCTCATGGCAGCTGGCGATATTTCTCATAAAACTTTTGCTCAAATCGGTGAGATGTCTAAAAATGATTCTAGAAGTAGTGGAAAATTTGGGAAAAACTTTCAAGAGCCTTATAGTAGAAATGTAAGAGGAAACATTCCCAGTTTAGGTGGAGTTACAAGGGTAGAGTTAGGAAACCTATTGGAGAATTTCAAGACTGATATCTTTGGAACAATGGGTTCTCAACTAGATGCTTTATAGGACAATAAAAGGTAGGATGAAGAACAAGCAGCAATGAGCATTTTTTGTCCAAGATGTAGGACCAAACATCCCCAAAGGGAATGCCCATTTAATAACATCTCCGTATGTCACATCTATATAGAAGAGCATCCAACATATAACTTCCCATCATTTCCTTGGTTTAAAGACATCTATAAGAGTGGGGATGTAGCTAAAACATCTAGGAGGCCTTCTTGGAAACCTAGATACCAACCATCATATCATAACTTTCCACCACAACCTCCACTCTGTTATCCTCCATATCAACCACCTCAACAATGGAACAATTCAAGTGGGAAGAATTAGACACCTCAGTACCCTCCTCCTCAATTTCTATAGCAGCAATATTTGTCACAAGGGTGGAGAGGACAACCATACCCTCATTCACAACTTGTCCTTACACCTAATCGTCCTTATCCTCAGCACCAAAACAATTTCCAGTAGATTTCGCCTGGATTTGTGCCTCCAGTTCCTTTCATCACACAACAACCTCATCACTTCCAAAACACAAAACCTCCTCGACCAACATTATTACCTGCACAATCGATACCTAACCCAAATAATAAACCAACTCAAGATATTCACAACATTTAATTGCAAACTCTTCTATCGTACCTTATTTCGACTGTACATGTACATGAGATTCAATTACGATTTGGAAGAGTCACGAACGATAAACCTAAGTCATCAGTCATCATTCATGAGAAAAATGAAGAAGGATAAGATTCAAATGAACCTGTGAATGATTTAATTTTGGAGGATGTGAACATTTCGAATATTCTAGTACACACCCATCCTCCACAAGAAACTATTCAGGAGCAAAGAGTTCCTCCATTCCCTGAAAGACTAGTGATAGAAAAACTTATAGTTCATTTGGAGTATGACATTTTGAATGAATTAAAGAATATCTATGTCAAAATTCCTCTATTACAAGCTAGCAAGGACATAACAATATTATACAACAAGTTAATAAAGGATCTATACATTAAATGCCCAAGGAAGAAGCAAAAGGACCCTCTCGCAATTCATGTTATAGGGGACATGTCTGAATGTATGACAGATCAGTCCCAAATTGCAAAATATACAAATCCAGGAACCCCATTAGTGACTATAATTATAGACAAGTGCCAACATAGAAAATACATTAATTGATTTAGGATCCACTATCAACATGATGACAACCGTAGTCTTAGAAGTTTTATAGTTAGGACAAATTCTCTGACCTACCCCTTCCATCCTATAACTAGCAGACTATACTACGGTGAAACCTGTTGGAGTCCTGGATGAAATTATCGTATCAGTAGCCTCATGGGAATACCTTGTTGACTTTATGGTCATAGAATAAAATGATCCTTCTAAAGGGAATCCTATTATCTTGGGAAGACCATGGGAGATGACTATTTCCAATGGCTTGTCTACACAGAGACTTATTTTATACCCTCCAACACAACCAATAACTGAAAACTCATGCTAGCTAAATTTTTCTTTATAGGATTAAGAGTTTGATGACCTGTCCCTCCCTAGTGATTTCTCCTGGGCACTTTAGGAGCTGACCACTGAGAATGTATTAAACCTTTTTGCTTCTTCAACAACTTGTGCATATTTTCCTCAATCTTTTGCTCAATTCGATCATATTTTTGGAGACGCGTTTCAAGAGAATATAACTTTCTCAATGTTTACAGAGACACTTTGTGTATTCATGATTGAAGAGAATTCAAGACCCTATACCATACCTTGGGAGGTTGGCCCTGAAAAAATTCTACATATAAATGCAGGGTTAAGTGAAAACCAACAAGCACAGCTGCTTAAAGTTCTCAACAAGCTGGAGCATTTTCATGGGAATACACCGATATGAAGGGTATACACCCTGACACTTGTATTCACCATATTTATATGGATCCAAACATTTCACCTGTAAGGAAGTTGCAGAGGAGGATGAATCTGACTCTAAAAGATATAGTAAAAGAGGAATTACAAAAACTCCTCACTGTTGGTTTCATCTATCATACCTCCGATAGTAAATGGGTGTTTCCTTTAGTAGTAGTCCAAAAGAAAGTCACAGGAAAATGGCACATTTGTGTTGATTTTAGGGAGCTAAACAAAGCCACACTTAAAGATAACTTTCCTTTACCTTTTACTGATCAAGTGTTAGATACCCTATCAGGTAAAAAATATTTTTCCTTTCTTGATGGATATAGTGGTTACAACTAGAATTTAATAGCACCTGAAGATCAAGACAAGACCACTTTTACATGCTCTTGGGGAACATACGCTTATAGAATTTTTCCATTTGGCCTATGTAATGCACCTGCCACTTTTCAACGAGTAGTCTTAGGAATCTTTTATGATCTTATACATGACTTTGTGGAAGTACACATGGATGAATTTACAGCCTATGGTAATACCTTTCAAGAAGCTCTTGAAAACCTAAAGAAGGTCCTTATCCGATGTCAAGAACTAAATTTATCCCTTAGTCGTGAAAAATGTAAAATGTTACTGACAAAAGGTGTAGTTTTAGGACACCATGTTTCCTCCCAATGAATTAAGGTATATCCTGCTAAGATTGAATGAATTGTTCGCCTTCCCTCTCCAAAAACTCAAAAGGAGGTAAGAATATTTCTTGTTCATGCAGGTTATTACCGCCGCTTTATTGAAAATTTCATTAAAATAGTTTCACTGATGTTTAAATTGCTTACAAAGGATGTAGAATTTCAATGGATAGAATATTGTCAAAGTGCTTTCAAAATTCTAAAAGTTAAACTATCAATGGCTCCAATAATTAGGGTTCTCAATTGGTCCCTTCCTTTTCATATATCCACTGATGCCTTTGAGATGGCCATAAGAGGAGTCCTCAGCCAAAAAGAGGGACAATCACCTTATGCCATTTATTTTATTGGCAATAATTTGACTCATGCTGAACTAAATTACATTGTTACTGAAAAATAATTTTTGGTAGTAGTCTATTCTATTAATAAATTTCACCATTACATTACGGGTTACGAAGTTTTTTTACATACTGATCACTCTGCCATTATATTTTTAATGAATAAACCCATTACCAGTGGTAGAGAGACCCAGTTTCTTCTTCTATTGCAAGAGTTTAACCTCACCGTCATTGACCGACCTGGTAAAAAAAATCTAGTAGCAGATTTCCTCTCTCGCATTCAACATGATGATGGTGCTAAACCTGTTGACGACACTTTTCCTGATCAAAATTTGTTTGTTGTGTCTGTTCAAACCACTTGGTTTGTAGATATTTCCAATTATTTAGCAACTAGGAAATTACCAAACCATTTGTCCCCACACAAGAAGCATCGTCTTATAGTACAAAGTTCTAATTATTCTTGGGTTGATAATGACCTCTTCCGCACTGGTCCATAACTTATTATTCGACGATGTGTGTGGGAGGATGAAATGACATCCATCCTCCATGCATGCCATGATGGATCATGTGGAGGACATTTTTTTGATAAGAGGGTGATATACAAAGTATTACATTCTGGTTATTATTGGCCAAGAATTTTTAAGGATGCTGCCAAATATGTCAAAGGATGTGATAGTTTCCAAACAATGGGTAGATCTACATCATATAATCAGAAGCCCCTACAACCCCAAGTCATGATTGAACCCTTTGAGAAATGGGCTCTTGATTTTGTAGGACCAATTTCTCCCATGTCTCGTAAAAATAAATATATCTCGGTTTGCACAGACTATGTCACCGAATGGGTAGAAGCTAAATCTTTGTTTAGGGCTATATAGAAATCAATGGTAGAATTTATATATGAAGGAATATTCACCATATTTGGTGTACCTAAAGAAATTGTTACAGACCAAGGTACTCAATTTACTTCCAAATTAATGAAAGAACTTACTATGAAATATGGCATCTGACATTGCAAATCTTCACCTTATCACCCTCAGGCTAATGGTCAGGTAGAATCAACCAACAAAGTATTAGAAGCCACTTTAACCAAAACCATTCACTTACATAATAAGGATTGGGAAGATAGACTCCTGTAAGCCTTATGGGCCTATAGGATAACATGGAGAAACACTACCGGACATACCCCCTACGAGTTAGTATATGGAAAACAAGTCGTTTTACCTATTGAATTTCAAGTTAAGACCTTTCATATGAAAGCACAATTAGGCATGGATTTGGATGAAGCACAGAAGCAATGAGTGTTACAGATTAATGAGTTACATGAAATTAGACAAGATTCACTCGTAAGAACCATGCTAATTCAAAATCAATGAAAGACATGGAATGATAAATTTATTAAGGAAAATCAATTTAATACTGGAGATTGGGCACTACTATTCGAATCACGATTTAAAAACTTTAAAGGAAAGTTAACCACTCGTTGGATGGGCCCATATGAAGTAGTTACAACTTTTGACAATGGGTCAGTAGAAATTAAGACAACTGATGCTTTACAAGTTTCCTTTGTAGTAAATCGCCACAGCCTCAGACTTTATTACAAACCAACATCTAAACAGGATTTCATATACAATGTTTTGCAGCAAAGGTAAATGGAATTAGTTGAAGGGGAAGCTGTTCCTCCTCCTCCTGATCCTTAAAAAAGTATTTTGGGTTATCATCACTTGTATATATGTAAATATGTGTTTGCTTTTCTGAATAAATAAGAGCCATTTCTAATAGATTGTTTACAAGGGACTCTTTTTCTTTTCATTTATAATGTTATATATGTTTTTATGAATAAATTGAATCATATAATAAGTGGTTTTGCAGTTTGATTACATGTACTTTATGTCTATAAGAAGATCACGGAGTATTATTTGAAAAAGAAAAGTATGTTAAAACATTCATGAAGTATCTTAACCTTTCTTGGGGTACTTTTGAAATTTGCAGCTTATAGTGACAATAAAAAACAATTCTTTGTATATCATTCTTAACCAGCCCTTCTATGATTCATATGGTTTTTGGTATTTTGATTCAAACATGTATATTTCCGATTTTCTCTTTTGAATAGTTGCTTGACATACCTACTTTCATTATTATATTTTTCACAATCTCATCTTACTCCTATGGATTACTAGTTCATCCTATACTTGTTATCAAAACTTGTCTCTCAAGTATTTTTGTGATAACTCGAGAGTAAGTGGAATTTTTTCCCATGGGGAACATTACTTACCTTTTATGAAGAATAAGGATGATAAGGTCAAAGAACAACTTTAAGTTATTGTCTTTTGACATGATATATGGTTAAGGACATTATGAAATTACTTATAAGTTTATTTTATAAAATTGAATTATGTGTTTAGCAGGGCTTAACAAGCTCTTGTACCAATCGACTTCCATATACTTAATATCATTAGACAAGGTAAACCCATTGGGGTACTGAACAGGCCTACTGGCAGTGGTTAAATTCTAAGTAAAATCTTACAACACGAAAGCTCGATAAATGAAACTAAACTCGTCGAGGTACTAAACAGGCTCGCTGGCAGCGGGACTATGCTTGCATGGTACAAAGGTAAACCTGCTGGGGTACTGAAAAGGCATGCTGGCAGCAGGGAAATATCAGGTGAAAGAGATCCGGTTAATGCACCATTATGCACATAGTTCATAAAACAATGATAATATAAAGATTTTTTTTCAGAATTTATGAATAAACATGTCATGGCCAATTATTTATAATGTCATTTGAGAATGGCTATAAGTTGGGCTTGGCCCTGGCCATCTAATTCAACAAATAACTAGGATGTCATTATCCTAGAAATGGGACCCATAACTATAAATATCACACACTCCGCGGTAAACTTAAAATATTTTGTGACGACAAGATATCTTTAAAATGAGGCATGGATGACTAGCTTTTCCTATGGCATTCTTTTGGTTATATTATTATCATTCAAGTGGTCTTTCTAAGCACTGTTATATTTTTCATGAATATACATATATGAATCATTTAATTTACTAGTTAGTTTTTATTTTTCTTACAAAATAATAAGAGCATGATAGAAATATTTATTTTCATTATTTGGAACAATAAATTCTTCTCTCTTGTATGGCTTGACAACATGCCATATCTTTGGTTTAGGGGAGGATTAAGAAAAAGTAGGTTTTTTTTTTCATTATTTATGACAAATCTATTTATCTCTAACAAATGATAAGTTTTTTCAGGATAATGTAAGCAGTGGAGCTTGGTTACAACATGAAGCATATCTTCACAGAAAAAAAATATGGAAGACTATATCGAGGATTGAATGATGGTCCAAATGAAATACCCAATGATGATATGAATAAAACATTGTGATATTATAGCATGTATGATTAAAATTTGCTAACCAAAAAATGTTTTTGGCAAATAGTTTTTACCTCCATGTGGACGCTTTGACCTTAAAATTTTTTAGTCATCATTTCATTGTTGGAAACCCTATCCTCTTACCCAATCATGCATGTAAACTATGAAATGACAGATCTTATTGTTAATCAAGGTTATTGAAAATGCGATTTATGCCTTCGTTTCATACATTCAACCTGTCCAAAGTTTTACTTTAGACATGGTTGAACTAATTTCAAACCTTATGAATTCATTCCTTAGTGCATATGCTCAATAATGGAACATGTTTCAAGGTTCACTATGATAGTGTGATCTCTTAAACAGGCCGAAATTCTTTCTATGACATTCTTTTTCATTTCCATTATTTTTGTAGAGCTTTTTTCAGCCATTTTCTTCTTACATTCTCTACAAAAAGATTCTCTATCATAACTGTTGAACAATGCTGAATTGTTTTGAACGTGAGAGCTATCAAATCAAGAATGTTGAAGAATTCAACAAAGCCATTTAATTTTCATACAACGTTTGACATGAAAGACATGCTATTTTGAAAGCACATGCCAAAAGATTGAAGTTTAAATCACCTCCTTCATCTACCAAGTCGAAGGAGGATGCTAGCATAGCTCTGCCTCCTTCCTAAGTTATCTTCCTTTTTGCTCAGTGGGACCTGACATTTCTCCAGTTTGGGGGAATGTTGATCCCAGATTTGTCATCATTTTTGGTAGTTAAATTACTCATTTAAACATATGTTTTGTCATTGTTTTGCATATTTTTTGTCACGCAGCCCACTATTTAGCCTCAGGTATGAATGAATTTAAGTTTTATGTAAAATCTATTTATTATTATCATTTTACGATTTTTTAATTAAAATTGACATTTTTTGAAGCGCATTTGATATATTAATTTATGTGGATATTTGTTTGCAGGTTATATAGTCTTTTGGACAAATTAACAAACAGACATGCATTTAGCCGAATATGCACGTAGCATGTCCAACTTACCATCCATCTCAATGCTCAGCTTACCGTCCAGATCGCTAACCAGATTGCGCGCTGTAGAAGATAGATTCCGAGTGTTAAACCATGAAATGGTTTTGCAAACCATTTATCATACACACGTATGGGTGATAGCATGGCTCTCATTCTAGAGGACTCGCCGTCACGCTGCCTCTGCTCAACACCACACCACCAATACATGTGTTTTGGTGATACAATGGTTTGGGTTCTAGAAGAATCACTAGCATGCTCTCCTCTGTCCAACACCACTCCACCAGCCGTGCTAAAGAAGGATTTGTATGCCACATCACGCATGATGAAGAGATCGATTTGCACTGTAGAAGGAGTAGTGCTGTGCACTGGTGTTTGATCAGTCGATTACAGTAATGGTTGACTAAATTTAGAGAGCAGTCTATCACTAAAGGGTCGACTTGCTCATCTCTGTAACCTTGTGTATATAAACGCCTCCATGCACAAAGATAAAGAGTTGATCAATTCATTAGTTAGAAAGTCAGTTTTTTAGAAGAGATCTGTAACTTTGTTCCTTATTTTTAATATAAGTTTGATGTTTTGTTGTTTATTATTTCATTTGAGTAAGTGTTAGCCAGGAACCACCCCTGAATGCTGAGAGGGCCCCTCATCAACCAGAGGTTTCTTTTCTTGTATCTTTTTTACCTTTCTTCTTTTGTAGTTAGTTTAATTTCTTGTTTGTTTATATTATTAAATTACTATAAACATTTATTTGATTTGCTTCCTGTATTGTATTTTATTTCTGAAGCTAAATAGCTAGTTGCGCGCATAGTTTGTCTTCAATTTTCTTTAAGTCATTTCATTTCCATATTGATTGTTCAGTTTGTTTGCAAGTAGATAGAATAGATTGCTTTTCATCAAGATAAAGTAGAATCAATTTTGTTTATTTCCTTTCCGTATAAGTTTATTTAAATTTCAGTTTGTTTCTTAATGATTGCTTTATGATTATGAATTAGTTTAAGATTATTTCATTGTCAAATCTGATTAATAGGTAGGTTTATTTACTGACTCTCTGCATTAGATTTACATGTACATAAATTCAGCTAAAGATTAGATCATTTATATTATTTTCTATTATTTTAATTGTGTAGACTGTCATTCAGACATCCTGTTTGAATTGTCATTCAGTCACCCCTTTCAGACCTGCAGTTCAGTCTGTCATTCAACGCGTCGTTTCATTTTTAGTGTTTTTAATGTGTTTTGAAATTGTTTTAAGTTTTGTTTCTTTAGTATTTGATGTATGCTTTGAATGTAATAGTTATATGATAGTTCTATTTCACATTAAAAGTTGAAATTAGATTGTTTTAGATTATTAATTGAAGTTTTATCCTTATCCCTACCTCGTTTTACCTTGAACATGTTTTAAGCTATGTTGTGTTTTGTTTCTTAAGCTTATTTATTATTCCTTAATATTATTATATTGTTTTGTACTCATGCCTTTGGATTGATTGTTGGGGTTCGGACCATGAAGGTCCTTAATTTTGGCAACTCCGCGGTTTTGGTGCGAAGCTTGTAAGCGGAGTTGTGGTCCAAAATAGTCTTAGGGGATTCTGGGTTGGGTCGAAGCCCCTCTTTTTGTAAATGTCCCATGGTTTAAGCCCATGGTATTGTAATAGTGCACTTGTATAAATAGGCACTGATGTAAAGGAGTCAAGTACAATCTTTGTTATGATATGATGTGATGCGAAGAAGCTAAGGTCTTTTTTTTGGTTTAAGGTTAAGTCCCAGCTGAGTGCGTGGATGACCTCTATAGCTGAGTGCACAGAGGGTTTTGGAAGAAAGGTTATGAAGCTAAGTGTGCAGTTTTGGGTTGTTGAGAAGATCTGCAGCTGAGTGCGAACATCAGAACTGTGTTGTTTTGTAAAGTGTTGAATATAAATGTAGTTCTGTGGACGTAGCCCCTACATTGGGGGTGAACCACGTATATCTTGTGTTGTGGTGGTTCTTTTTATTTTGTTCTTGTTATGTTTTTATGCATTTGATAAGTAGGTGAATGATAAGTAAGATATATTTCTAAGTACTAACTTCGCTGTGAATTCCTAGTTAAGGGTTAAGCAAGAAATTGTCTTTTTATCTAAACTGTGAAGCTATTTAAGTGAATGTTGAATCTTTGTATTGCATAATTATTCTTTGTTAAGGCTAAAGGTACAGTAATATCCCTCTTTCGCCTACAGAAACCTTATTCTGCGGCACCCCATAGCTATTTCGGGTGAGACTGCAACCTGTTCATAGGTTGTTGCTGAAAGGGCCAACACTGTGGGTTTGTTTGTTGGTGCGAAGATAAAAGCATAAGAACCTGGGTCTACCCTTAACCCAACAAATTGGTTTCATTTCCGGTTGAACCAGTACCTGTGTCAAGAGGGATCTACGTCGTACCTGGAGGGATATGTTTTGGAAGCCCTCTGTAAAAGAAATCAGTGACTGGGTTGAAGATACTTATCTGAAATTTGCTGAACAAGAGAATAAGGACCCTCATCGTAGCTCAGATGACTTCTTGCAAAGGTACGCTTTTACTCATATTTATGAAATTTTCTTTGGTAGTATCCACATCGAATTGCACCAGTGGTTATATAGGTTGACAGAAAGAAAGACAAACTTCAAAGAAGATCAGTCTCCTAACTAGACCCCAAAAAGAATTAAGATGTTTAAAAGTGTGAACAACGCGGTATCAAGCGTTGTTGACTTCTGGACAACGCGGACCCTTGAAGCATTTGTGACGGAGTTCGCCATCGACACACATACTTCTTTCAGTGAAACGGAAAGACATTTTTTCAAAGGACCAAGGGGTAAGTACCTGAATTCATTAAGTCTGAAAATTAAAATGCTCTTCGCTGAGAAAGGCATATTGCTTATCAAATCAGATTTCTAGATTTAGTGCTACTAACCTATGTTTGGAAGCGAAAGTGACTTCAACGAGCAAAGTGGTTTGCTTCACAATGGTAAAAGATACAAGAGAACTCTTGGATCCTATACCCTAGGCTAGAATACTGATTATACCTCATTAAGTCCAGAAGAATCTGAATCTAAAGAAACCCCTCTTGTGGGAAACCCTCCTATAACTCTGCAGTGAAGATCTGTTATCCTTGAGAACCCTTCGCAGTCTGAAAGTAACCCTAGCCTGAGTAGTCCTATCGCAGGTCATTCTACCCATGTAAGTTCCCTTCCTCCTGTCAACAATCTCCCCCTTGTTAGCAGTCTTCCTCCTCCTCCTCCCCCCCCCCCCCCCCCCCCCCCCCCCCCCCCCCCCCCCCCCCCCCCCCC